>PVKM010018795.1:0-24745 GCA_004027735.1 Carollia perspicillata | reverse complement strand
TTTATTTATTTATTTTTAGAGAGAGGAGAAGGGAAAGAGAAAGAGAGGAAGAGAAACATCAATGTGTGGTTGCCTTTCACATGGCCCCCACTGGGGACCTGGCCTGCAACCCGGGCATGTGCCCTGACTGGGAATCGAACTGGTGACCCCTTGGTTCTCAGCCCACGCTCAATCCACTGAGCTACACCAGCCAGGGCGGCCTTTACTTTCTTATATTTTTCTGATATATATATATATATATATATATATATATACACATACACATACATACATACATACATATGTATGTATATGTATATATATATATACACACACAGAAAGCCATGTGCTTAAAAATGTAACTAAAAAAGAGGCCAAGAAAATTAGGCTCATTGTGGAAAGAAAAGTTTTACCTGATAAGGGTAAGAAAGAAAAATACAGAAATTAAGCCTTTTTATAAGGTTAAATATATTCTCATTCTTTCCTGGATTCTGAATTTTCTGTTTGGTTTCACCTAACTGACGTTTATGAAAATATTTATATATGAGTTTGGGCTTTTTATGGATCTTTTGAAATATGCAGATCTCTGGTTTCTGTAGACTCTAATCTGAAGGGAACAGTGGGCCAGACATGCAGCCCTACATCTAAATAGCCCCAAGTGGACATCATTTGCTCACCACTGTTTATTAAATAATTCACATGATATGAAATAAACTTTTACCAAGAACTTAATTCCATTCTGTTTCTCAGTCAATTTCTAGTCTCTTTAGAGAGCACTGATCCAGTGCTATGTTGCATTAATCACTGTGATTTTTTAATTCAGTAAAACTTCTGATAGATCTATTCTTTTATTATTTTAACTTTTTGATCCTTCATATATTTTCTTTCTAATAAACTTTAGAATTACTACATTGAATTACTACGTTGAATTTCTAAACAAAGCACTAAGGAAACAAAACCCCAAATGAAGCTCATTGGTAATCCAGCGAGATTACATTAAATTGATAGAATAATTTAGAAAGAATTGATTCTGTAAAAATGTTCTCTTAAAAAACCGCAAAGTTTCCTTTCTTTTTTTTAAAAAATATTTTATTTATTTACCTTTACAGGGGAAGGGAAGGAGAGAGAGAGAGAAATGTCAATGTATGGTTGCCTCTTGTGCGTTCCCTGCTGGGAACTGGCCTGCAACCCAGGCATGTGCCCTGACTGGGAATCGAACTGTGATCCTTTAGTTCACAGCCCGTGCTCAATCCACTGAGCTACACCAGCCAGGCTTTCATTAAAACTTATTATTTGTAAAGGGCTTTTTTCTTCCCCTCCGCTGTATTTTCTACTACTGTTTATATACTGTTAGACCTCTCAGCATTCCCAGTAAAGGTTCTGGTTTCTAAGGTCTCGGGTGGAATCAACTTCCTCAGCAAGCTTCCCCGAGACCATGACGTGGGCAGTCCACGGGAGACCCACTGAGAAACAATGTTGTAGTCGTCACCTACGTTAATTTTAAATGTGTCTTTAACCTTCAACTTCTCGACTCATAAACTCTAAAAACAAAAGGGTAAATAGTAAGTCCTTGTTATAAATTAGAAAACACTTTCTCCCTTCTCAACCACATCCATCTTGATTTTTTTTTTACATATCTTTACTATGTAGTAAATATTTCAATTACCTTTTTTCTGTAACTTTCCCTTTCGGAGTTGCATGGCTTTAGTCATACGTGCTGCCTTTAGTTCCAAACGCGGGCCGACTGCCTTCTCCTAGTCTAGTTTCTCACCTTGACTACCTATTGTTAGGGGCTAGGGTTTTTTTTCAAGACTTGATCTATTTATCTTTAGAGAGGGGAAGGGAGGGAGAAAAGGAGGGAGAGAAACATCGACGTGTGCTTGCCTCTTGTGTGTGCCCTCCACTGGGACCCCAGCCTGCACCCCAGGTATGTGCCCCAACTGGGAATCGAACTGGTGACCAACAGGTCTGCAGGCTGGCACTCAATCCACCAAGCCACACCATCCAGACCTGGGGGCTAGGTTTTTAAATTTAAGCTATTTATTTTATTTTTTTAAATAGGAACTCATAGATGCTATGTTCTATAAGGTCTTGCATGTTGTGGACAGACTGCCTTTCTGTAGTAACAACAATATTCTTAGGTTATATTTTCTTCCCTCCAGAAGCCTGCCACATTTTCCACTGTCTTATAAAATTTAATTTGTCATGGAACAGTATGAGACTTATCTTTTTTTTCTCTCATTCACTTTTTCTGAATGGAAGGTTAGTGCTTTCAGATGATATAATAAGGAGAGAATGAGATTGTTTAAGTTTTACTTTGGAACCCAGTGTACCCTTTTGGCCTACTGATTAACTTCATTACAGATATGTATAAATATATAATATATAGCATAGCATAGTAGTTAAGAGTGTCTGTAGCCTCTAGTTATATTTTCTGTTCAACCATTTTTAGTTGTCTAACCTTAAGTTAATTACACTCTCTGGGTGTCAGTTAATCATCTGTAAAATTATAATAACACAGGGCAATAATAGGGACTTACAATATACGTAAACCATCTAAGCTCAGGGGAGGCATTCAAAAATTATTTATTAGTGTAATTATTATAATTAGCTATTGATGTCAGGTTTAAATACAGGCACGTGCCACAAAATGATTTTTCAGTCCACAATGGACCACATACTATAATCCCACAGACCAGCGGTTTTCAACCGGTGTGCCGTGAGACTCTTACACATGGGCAATACCCGACTGTTGCCCCTGAGACTGCCAAACAAAAAAATGACAACGGCCGGCACAACAATAGTCATCTGGTGTGAATGTATCAGGATTGTACCTATTTTGGTCAGATCAGCAAAAAATAGATTTTTGGTGTGCCACAGAATTCTAGCAATTAGTTTATGTGTGTCATGACATAAAACATGGCTTAACATCACTGCCATATTTTATAATAGAGCTGAAAAATTCCCATCGCTCAGAGACAGGGCCATTCCAACATCTCAGGGCAACACGTTACTCACGTGTTTGTGGTGGTGCCGGAGTACACAAACCCACCGCACTGCCACGTTATATAACTATAGCACATACAATTATGGGCACCTAAGAGTCGATAGTGACAATAAATGCCCACATTACTGGTTGGTGTACTTACTACGCTATACTCTTTATTATTGCTTTAGAGTATGCTCTTTCCACTTATTAAACAAAGTTTGCTGCAAAACAGTCTGCTGTGTAATGCTGGCAGCAGGCTCGTACATTTCCTGTTTACTGCGTGTCTTGATTGCATCATTTTCTCTTGTGCCGGATTTAATCTGGCGCTGCCTTTTGTACCGCAACATGCTGTGCAGGCTTGGCGTCTAGGAGCGTGCGCAGCAGGCTCTGCCCCCTGGGTCTGTGTGCGTGCCCTCTGCGGCATTTGCAGGATGACAAATCACCTGCGGTGCATTTCTCAGAACAGAGGCCCACTGTTGAAGGGTCCACAGCTGAGTTTTTTCTATTCCACTTTTTTCCACTCTGTACTTCGTTAACATTATGGTTCTGCGTGTTTAAGACACTGCGCCTGCCTGTGTACTGACTGTGTTTACTCTAAGTGTTTCGTGTCTCTACATCTTTTTTCTCCCACATGTGGCACAGTTATCTACAGCCTGAACTTTGTGTTTTGCCATACTGATTCTCTTTCTTACTATCTTAGATTTCATTATTAGTTTCTATAAAGATTGCTTGGCTTTCATTTTTGCCTTATTAATAACATCTTGTTTATCATCTTGCCCTTGACATTTTGTTTCATATTCTCTTTCAATTTTTGGTGAAGAATAAGGAAAAAAAACCTTTGTTATGAAAAAGTTTAATTTATCATAAAGTACATTTTTTCCCCAATAAAAGTCATTATCTGTCGTTTGCATGCTAAGTTTCTCTCTTTCTGTCCAGAGTGTGCACAAGGAGGGAGGAAGGGGGAGGGGCAGAGGGAGACAGTGGGGGCCGGGGGAGAGAAAGGGACTCATTGGTAGTTTTCCTGCCTAGTTGCCATGCTGTGTCTTTGTTTAGATGCTTCATTTGGATGTGGACCTTTTCATAACATCTTCCCATTTGCCCGAGTATAGCCTGAGTAGATTTCTCTGCATTCTGCTTGCACCAATATTGCCTCCACTTATGCATCTCTTCCTCTGCAGAGGTTCAGCTTGAGCTGGGTGCTGTTTTTGTTTTGTTCAATTGCTGTTGTATCCCGTGCATCTTTTGTACAGAGAGAAGAAAAATTGCACATGTGTTTTTGGATACTTCCAACTCCACTTCTCTAGCAATCTGACAACTGGACAGCCAGACATCAGTTTTCTGTGTGTTATTTTAAGGGCTCGGTGAGGTGTGTTTGTGTGTTAGTGTGCGTGCACTGCCGTGTCTCTCATCTGGTGCTAGTAGGCGTGTCGACTATAGCAGAGAGTTTCCAGGGAGCAACTTGGCAGTATGCATCACTGTTTTAGAGGCATATGCTTTTTGAGCCAGGAATTCCATTCTAAGAAATAGATTAGGAATCAATAGTGTACGAACATGTCAGCAATGGGATGCTTCTTTTGTGCTTGTTTATGATGAGGAACTCTTAGAAGCAATGCAAATATCTAGCAACAGGTGCTCGTTATATGAATCATGGTATATAATTTCAGTAAAACATCTTGTAGCCATTAGAAATGATGTATACTTATATAAAAAGGTAAGTAGAAAATAGCAGTATGCACGATAGTAGGCCAAAATCATGTATCTAAAAGTATGTCCCTAACTGGGAATAAAAGGCAGTGTTAACAATGATTATATCAGGGTGTGGGGGTTTAGGTAGTTTTCATTGCTTTTTGTGCTTTAAAAACAAGATCGTTTGTGAATTGATTTTATAATCAGAAAAACAGTAATAGAGCTAAAAAAAACCTCCATAACCATGAGACACACACACATTCCCTGCTCCCGCACACAGAGTAAGAGCGACTATCTACTGAGTGCTCTTTGCCTGGCCCATCTCTGGCCCTTAATTACCTCATTTACGCCTCTCGGTAGCTCAGTGAGGCAGACATTAGTGTTTCAATGGTCAGTGGTGAAACTTGAGGAACGGAAAGGTTAAACACATGCACTCATAAAAGACATGCCCGAATGTGAGCCCAGTTCAGCCTGATGCGAAAAGGCACCATCTTCCCAGGGGTCCCTACTGCCTCTGAGGACTGGCACGTACATCCGGGTGCTTTTACGTGTTACCAGTTTAACAGCTCATTATTCACAGATCTGAATACCAGTCCTGATTTCATACTTTAAATATGAACCTAAAAGAGAACTCAAGGGATAGAAGAAAGGCATGTCCGACAAAGGAAAGTATAAAAGCAGGACACATTAAGATTCATATTTCAATGGAAATCGTTGAGTCTTCTCTTTAACATGTCATCAGAGAGTATCATTAACTCTTTCACGCCATCAACTGAACAGTTTGATGCACCAAAGAGGAAAATTCTCTTTAAAATACCCTCAAGAGCTGAGGATTTTCTGAATTTTCATGTAACTTTACCCAGTCATCAGGCCAATCATGTAGTATACTTTGGTTTTGATTTTGAAAAAATTCAACCATTTTCATCATAAACCCAAACTCCAGCTGTCAACTGTTTGCTTCTGAATCATTAGCATTCTACCCAGAACACTGCCCAATCAAATCAGTCTACTTTAATGTCGAAAAGAGTAGCTAGGATTCAAAACATGAACAGCAGCAACAACAAAAACGCGATCGCCGGAGAGCACAGATATAACAGGGACTGGGGATTTAGGGGGCTAAGAGGAAAACAGTGATTTGACAAAGTTTTAAACGTCTCCTGGAATCTAGCTGACAGCATTTATCAGACTCTGTAACTATACGTAATACAACAAGTAAAGAAGTTAAAAAAAACCAACTTAAAACACCAAAACAAAGTCATAATGGTTTAACCATACCTGTGTCCCACCCTAAGGGCAATAACAATGGGTATCAAGGAATTCGGGGTCAGAGCAATGAAACGAAGGAAGGACACGATATTCAGAAGGTACAATAATGGCAGCGCATCTGGCATCAAGTCCTTATAAGAATTATTCATAAGCATTTAATACCATTCACTCCCTCACCAAGAAATAGAAAATTTAAAGACTCGGAGTTGGGTAAGCAGTGTGTAGTAAGCTGGAGTGCTGACAACCCTTCTCTACCTCTTCCTCCTCCAACAGGGAGGCCAATATGAATGACAATTTGCTGATTAAGAATTGCAAACACAAGGATTCAGAAACTAAACCCCAAGTATTAGCCAAAAAAGATAATGCTTATTTGTAAAGTAAGTAATAAAGCAACAAGGACTTGATGCAAACATAACATTCCTAGGCACAGATTAATAATCTAGGATAAAAAACAGGTCCCGGGATTCTGAGCCAACCAACAGAAGAAATGCACAATTCTCTACCTACCCACTAACTAAAAGAAACAGGAGCCAACTAAGGAATGCTCGAGTATATGGGGACACTCTATCCTCTCAATGCAGATGAACGAGATGGTCCACTTGGTTTCTTTCTCTATCACGACAACAACGACTGAATGGAATGATGATGCTTAGATTCATCATAGCTGCATTCTTAAAAAGCAAACCTTGGAAAAGCCCACTAGTGTCTCACAAAAACATTTTAACTTATCCCCAAGCCTTTGTGGATACAAGTCTACAGATTATTTGCAAAGAGCACATACATTATTTTAAAAGGAAAGGCTAAACAAATTGGCCCCAATAGAAATACAAATAAATGGATTAAAAACTGGCTATCTAACCGTATACAGAGAGAAATCGTAATTGGTAGTCCGTCTAGTTGGGGAGAAGTTTCCAGTTGGGTCCCACAAGGATCGATATTGGGTCCCATTTTGTTTAATATCTTTATAAAAAATCTGGAAGACAAAGTAGAAAATGTGCCAATTAAATCGACTGAGGCTGCTGGATGAGGATTGGGGGGTTCAAGTAAATTGGCTGTAGATAAATGGTCTTCAGAAAGACCGGTCATCACAGAGAATAGGACTTCTAATTAGTTGTATCTTTTTAATGTATTATTTAAAAGAAAACTAATTCTAAGCTCTAGAAATAAATGAATTTAAAAGATCTTAGTGGCTTTGTATAACACCAAATTGAGCACAATGGATAAAGACAACACAGGGCCTTACAACCCCCCTAAATGCAGAATGAAGACTGCCCCCCCACAGAGGTGTTTGGGGCAGCTTTATTGGGAGAATTTCAGAGATGCAAGAATCAACATGGTGGAAAGGCAGGAGCAACTACATTTTCAAGTATGTATATACTTAGTTATTGGCAGAAAAATAAACAGGGAAACAACATTAAGCTTAAGTAAAACAAAAAGGAGAGCTGAAAACTTGAAGACATAAGCAAGAAAAGTGGGTAAAATTAATCCAAAGCAAATTTCATAAACACACACACACAAATAGAAGAATGCAAGGGATGATGGATGGACTCTTCTAGCATGAGGAGAGAGATTTTTTTTTACACTCCAGAGGACATGTGGGAAAAAGAATTGTCCAGTAGCCCTCTTGTTGGTTTGAGTTTATTTTAAAAATCTTTAGAGCCCTGGCTGGTGTAGCTCAGTGGATTGAGCACGGGCCTGTGAAGCAAAGGGTCACCAGTTCGATTCCCAGTCAGGACACATGCCTGGGTTGCAGGCCAGGTCCCCTGTCGGGGACACATGAGAGGCAACCACACATTGATGTTTCTCTCCCACTCTTTCTCCTTCCCGTCCCCTCTCTCTAAAAATAAATGAATAAAAAAAATCTTTAGTGCTTTACAATCAGATGTGTCACATGAAGACAACTGTGACAGTGACACTGCTCGTCAGTCATGGACTCTCTTGGGTAGACAGGTGATTTTGAGGTGAACTAAATACATAAATAAGGTGGAAGCTGCTTTTTAATTATACATTATTTTTTTCACTTGTTAGCCCTGTGGGTCATACTCTTGGAGAGGATAGGAAAACCCAACACAAGCCTCGGAAATTTTAACTTTGCTGTGCCACTTCGAACATTTGACTTTCCCCAGGAGTTTTAGTTTTTGCATGAGTTGAATGACAGTATAAGAACTGAGTTAAGAGCTGCGGATACTCTTGTTAAGATAAAGATTTACAGGGCGTTCATACAGAGAAGAGACGGGGAAAATGGGAAAGGATGCCGTGGAAGCAACACGGGCTCCTGCGTGGCCACGCTTCCGTTTCCCCTCCTCCCCAACCTCCGGGCGGAGAGCACAGTACAACTGTTACTTTGGATGACCTGACTCTCAGTGTCCGCCTCGGAGGACACTATCAAAAGGAAGCTAAAAAAGTCCATCCTTTCCTTACTGACTGATTTTTCGGAGCTGCCAACAATACTCAGTTGATTTTATGTGCCCGATCTTCAAAAAGAAGAAATCGTAAGAATTACAGTTGGAATAAAGGGGCACTCTTGACAGAAAAACAGAGTGGCATTATTCATGGCGCTCACACAAAAGAAAGCACTGGGCCATCAGAGTCCAATGTGGGCCCCCCTAACCTTTCCTGCTGGGGTCCGAAAGAAACCACGGGAGTCAGAAATGCCAGATGGTCACCTTTCTGTTTTACCCTAATCAATACAGCTGTACGTATTCTGACCTAAGAAATAATGGGTGAAGTTAGAAGTAGTTCATTTGCTATAGATTTTAAAGCTAAGACCTGATGATTCAGAATCTCCCTGCTTTGACTTTACGACTTTTGACCCGAAACATTCCTCTGTGGAGAACCCCCTCTTTTAGGAAAGGGATTGCACCCTACATGCTATTCATGTAACATACAGAAGCAAACTTGCCAATAGATCTGGAGACGGCAGATTTTATTTTAAAAAGTAATGTGTACTGTGTATAGTATTTTAATATTTCTTTAACACTGACCTCTTACTAAGTGCTGACCATGAGCTGGAGACTGAGTTACCCTTTCTCTACATTATACAAACAATCTTCATAAAAAAACCTATGAAAGAGGAATTAACCCCATTTTACAGACAAGGAAACTGAGGGTTAAGCAAGGCTGATTTTCTTTTGCCTGTTGTCACACGGCTACCAAACAGAGAGTAAATCTTGAGCCTGACTGACTTCAAAACATTTCTTCAGTAATATTATGCTAAACAATAACTGCTGATGTCTTGATACCATGCTTGCTGATCAAAGGAAGTGGAGACACCATTTGTCTTAAGGAGGTTTAAGATTAGGACAAAGATCTTATTGCGTCTGGGCCTCAGTTTCTCATGTGTAAAAACAGGAATTGGACTGGAACAGAGGTTTTTTAGCTCAGTGGTACTGGTGTTCTGGGACGGGAAATTCTCTGTTATGGGGAGGCTGTGTAACGAGCTGGAGATGTTCAGGGGCATCCCTGGCCTTGACCCACTAGATAGCGGAAGCAATCCCCTCCCTGCAGTGTCGACAACCTATGATATCTACAGACATAGCCAAAGTTGCCCGTGGTTCGAGGACCACTGTACTAGAAGAACTCTAGTTATGTTGCTTGTTCTCTCATATTCCATGTTCTGAATTGTGGGTCCAACTTCCGCCAAGAGGATGAACTTTTTCATCGCCATGGGGCACCTCCCTCTCAGTACACTGAATTTAAAACTCTGAAGCTCTCCAGGTTCAGTTCGCTGTAAAACTGCCACTCTCAGGGTCTTACATTTGTCATTTAAATGCAAATTGGAATGGAAAAAAACAGAGTAGATGAAAGTGAACAAAGATCAGATGTTATTAAGTGAGCTTTGCATTAGGCAATTGATTTAGACTCATTTGAAATGGCAGACCTATGAGGTAGTTTTCATTTATTTATTCACTTTCTTTCCTTTATTAAGGCCACCATATCGGGAGAATCATAAATTGGGTTTAAATAGCACTCTCTCATTTGACGGCCTGAGACAGCCAGAATGCTACATTGGAATCTATTGATAGTTTTTGATAGTGAAACTTCAGACGTTGGGAAGGAACTGACAGTTTCCCAGACCTGTGGTTCACTGGCTTTCAAGGGCCATACTTTGGATTCGTATCATTACAAATAACACCTGCCAGGAAAGGAGTGCCTCTGGTTAGGGAACTGTCTAAAATCAATGATCAGACATGGATCTGTGGAAACGTTAGTGAGTCAGAAGCTTTCACTGGATTTGCTCCAAATAAAATTCAATAATAGACATTATTTATAGTGTTCTATCCTTGGAATTAAACTGACATTAGAAATATTAAAATGCCAGTTCAATAATCAGTGCTGTGGTTAAGGATTGCAGATGGTTTAGAAGCACTACTGATTTCCTACTTCCAGCACTCTGAATCATGATGTCCAGGCATACCCGAGGACGATCAAGCCAGAATTGCTGGGGAGGAAACCTGGATGTCAGTGTTCTCAATGCTCTCGCAGCCGTCTGACCAGGCACTGAAGATTGAGAACCCCTGCCTTAAAGAATGAACTGGGTTTACAACTGCGTGGGAACTACTCTGAGTATGCTTGTGAATGAGTGGAGAGTACAGTGATCTGTACAGCTATAATGAGAGCAGCAAGGACTTCAGCAAGATAGTGGCCTCCTGCAGTCAAATGCTTCAGTGATTTTAAGTGGTACATGTGCAAGGTATTAAGTAATTATCTGTCACTTAAGGAGAAAATTATTCTTTTCTCACCTTCCACTTCTCTTTCTATCCTTCGGGTGACTTGAGGGAGAAAGTCTCAGTTTGTTGCTGGTATGTCTTAAAATGCATCTCTGTACTTGCTTATCTCCCTTCTAAATCAAATGACATGCAGAGCTGAGGCCCAGCACATAGTAATAACCTAGAATTTAGTAATATAATTGCATTTTTATTTATGTATACTTAATGATTATCTTTTAGCAAGTGATACTGCTTTATGTGATATGAAATTGCCTTTTTAAATAAATTTAAATAATGTGAGTAAATTTAAATAAATATAAAGTATGTAATAGTACACATCATACTGATATATTGAAGACGCCACAAAGGTGTTTTTAGGTGACTATGATTTGGGCAAGCCTAATGTGAAGGTCAAGGACATCGGAATGCTGTGTCATGAATTTAGGCCTCCATCGCTAATTATCTTTATGATTTGGGGAAAATTACCCATTCTCTCCCCTCGGCCTTGGTTTTCTCATTTGTTAAACAAGACCTTGAACCTATGTTGCGGGCATTCTTTTTGAGTTTAAGAAGCAAGGAGAGCTTGCCGTCTGGGTTTACCTTGTTGACGTCCAGGCGCAACTTCTCACTGTTGGCGCTAGCAGCCTTCTCAGCTGCTTTCTTCTGGCGTTGGGGTCCCCTTCCGAAGAAGATGTAGTTGACCAGAGCATATTCCAGCAGGGCCATGAAAACAAAGACAAAGCACCCCATCAGGTACATGTCGATGGCCTTCACATAGGGGATTTTAGGGAGAGTCTCCCGGAGGTGGGTGTTGATGGTGGTCATTGTAAGGACAGTTGTAATTCCTGGGGGAAAAAAGTGAGAGTTAGAATGCTAACGCTCCTATTTCCTTGTTGCTCTCAGTATAGCTGTACGGGTTACTGTACTCTTTACTCCTCCATATGTGTACGCCACAGAATAGTTACTGGGCACTTGTTACACACCAGCTCTGTGACAGCCCTGTAGACAGGCATAAATCATCAATTTATAGTAAACGTTAATCGCTTTAGAACCTGTCTTTAGGTACATGTTTTTAGTTAGAGTTATTTATCTAGTGGGAGGGGGTGGAAAAGTGGATTAAATGCTGCTCTGTTAAAACACATGAGTAGGCTGAGTGTTGAGAATATAGAGAAAACCCAACTAGCCTTGTCATGGAGCAGCAAAGAGACCAGAAAATGGAGATTTTGGAGTTGCATTTTGAAAAATAAATGGGAGTCCTCCAGGCAACTAAGGACTGAGGGACAAAAGTGAGGTTAGATCTTAGGGCGCTGGTGGTGAAGAGAGCTTTCTGATAAAGAGGGGCTTGCTTTGTGGGGTGGAAGTCCACAGCTCACGAAAAGACTCTCAAAGTCAACGTGGCTACGTGAGAATATGATGGGAAGACTGGGGAGGAAAGTGAAGGTTATGGAGAGCTATAATGGAGAGCTATACATACAGAGCCTGATGAGGAGTCTGAACTTGAAATTATAGGCAATGTGGGGCCACTGACCAGCTTGAAGCAGAGAGACGTAGGGACAATTTGTGCTTACAATCATCACTCTGGTAGCAGCGTGTGCATTAGAGAAGCATATGAGACAGGAATAAAGAATACCCATTGAGAGTTTTTCAGAATAATATGTTAGGAAGGGGAAATAAAATAATTGCAACAGTACTAAAATTAATCAATGCATTATATAGATGACATGGACAAATGATTGTAAAAATTGGGAAGCTGAGGTTGTAAGGTAACAGAGAAATAAAAAAATCCAACCCTCTCATTTCTAGATTGGGCCCCTAGGCATGTAACGCACACATAAATTCTACAGCAGTATTACAAGATTCCTTATGGACGACGCCACACTAGGTGATGGCATTTAAAACTGTAATTATTTGTCCACCCGAGTAAGCATCCCTCACAGTGGGGAGCAGTTTCCCTCAGAGGTGTAACTGGAGGGATACACAGAGATATGTCAAAATAAGCACCGGAGTCTAGAGTTCTGAGGATGGCGAGTTCTGGCTTTGTGAAAACAGAGCTCCGGGTCCAGAGCACACAGATGGGAGGGGATGAAGTCACCAGTCTAGCTGGGATCTCTCTGACTCAGAAACCTGTTTCCTTACACACTACCTACTAGTCCATCCCAGAGGTTGTTTCATTTCAGTGATTTTTTAAAAAACATATGTTTCCTGATTTAATTTTATTCTGTCAAATAAGATCACAATTTTTGTCTTGTTTGTATACATGCTCATAAAACAGATAAAATAAATTTGAGCATCTGATTCTGAGCATGGCCAGAAAAACCCTGGTCTTGCTTCAGAGTTAGGTGTTGTACAGTCCTCATATCTTTTTACAATATTAGTGTTTTTTAAACATTTTCCAATTTCATTTTTCTTTTCATTATATCAACCACAGATTTTCCTGTATGTCATATATATCATAACGCTGACAGTGCTGGTTTTGCTATTTATCTAAATCTCATTTTAAGGTATTTCTGGCCTAGTAATAAATTGTTAACATGTTATTTAAAAATTTTCTTTTGAAAAGTTAATAAATTACTTATTCCTATAACAGATGTAAAATCAATAACAAACTTTTACTTTGAAATAATAAGATATTTACAAATTTCATTCATTCCTTTATTTGGCAAATATTTACTGACCATCATTCTCTATGAGACATACTACAGATAGGCATATAATGGAATCAAAATCAGATATGGACTTTTCTTCAAAGGATCTTTCAGTACCACGAGGAAGGTGGCATCACAAACCAGATAATTTTAAATTTTAATAGTGGTTGGCCCATGAAGGGGAGATTGATAGTATTTTAAGAGGTTAAATCACAGGGACTTGACTCGAACAAGAACTTCTCTCTTCCCTCCTTGAATCACCACAGTCTAAGCTTGACATAGTAGCCAAAGGGATCCCTTTAAGACCGACATCAAACAACCCAATGAAACATGGGTAAAGAATCTGAATAGACACTTCTCCAAAGAGGACATACGGATGGCCCATAGACATAGGACAAGATGCTCAACATCACTAGTCATCTGAGAGATGCAAATTAAAACCACAATGAGATGACATCTCACACCTGTCAAAATGGCTAGCATCAATAAATCAACAAACACCACAAGCTGGTGAGGATGTGGAAAAAGGGGAACCCTTTTGCACTGTTGGTGGGAACGCAGACTGGTGTAGCTACTGTGGAAAGTAGTAGGGAGACACCTCAAAAAATTAAAAATGGATCTGCCTTTTGACCCAGTGATCCCACTGCTGGGAGTATATCTGAAGGAATTCAAAACACTAATTTGAAAGAACATAAGCAGCCCTATGTTCACTGCAGCATTATTTACAGTCAGCAAGACATGGAAACAGCCCAAGTGTCCATCGGTAGATAAGTGGATAAAACAACTATGGGACATTTACACAATGGAATTCTACTTGGCCATAAAAAAGAGGAAAATTTTACCCTTTGCAACAGTATGGATGGACCTGGAGAATATTATGCTAACTGAAATAAGCTAGTCAGAGAAATACAAATATCATATAATTTCACTCCTATGTGGAATCTAATGAACCAACTGAACGAACAAGCAAAACAGAGACAGACTCACAGATGGAGAGCAGATGGCAGCTACTGTGGAGTGAGGGCGGGGGTTGGGGGACTGAGCAAAAAGGAAACAGGACTCATGGACGTGGCCAACAGGGTGGTGACTGTGGGGCTGGGAAGCAGGTAGAAGGGACTGAACAGTAATAGAAAAACAGACAATAAAACACACAAAAAAAACAAGAAAAATTAAACAACTGAAACATAAACCATAAAATATAAGCCACGATACTGCAAAAAATAAAAATAAAAAATAAAATTGAAATCAAATGTTACTTCTTTGCTCAATGACTCTAATTACGCTCAGCACAAGACCTTCACTGTGGCCCCCAAACCGCTTCGTAATCTTCTCGTCGCCTCTCACATGTGCTGTCCCTGCTCCTGAACCCTCTCTGCATTTGCCTCACTGATGGCCTGGAACATTCTTACCCAGATAACTGTTGCTTTTCATCCTCTTCAAGTCTCTGTTCCATTGGCATTTTATGAGTAGGTCTACCCTGATTATTCTAAACTGCATCTCTTGGCATCACCGGCCTCCCCCTTCCTTACCTTGCTCATTTCCCTCACTAAACTGGCCATACGATACAATCTCCACGGCTACTCAATTATTGTCTATTTTCTACTGCTGGAACATAACTTCCAAAGGGCACCACTTTATGTCCAGTGCCTAGTATATTTGGCGTGCCACAAAGTGTTCAACAAAGGCCTGTTGAATGAATAAATAAATGACTTCTTTAAGTAGGTAATGATTGAATCGAGAACTCAGGGTGGAGGAGGTAATATTTCAACATTTAAAGGACTAGTCAGAACTCAAACTAATAAAGATTATGTCAAAGATCATAAATTTGCTATATCTGGAATAGCAACATAAAAATGCTCGTGAAATATAACTTATTCTCCTCCTCTAGTCTTATACCAAAAGAAAAATAAAGCATAAGATAAGTCATATCTTAGGTGATTTCTCAAAATTTTTGCTTGGTTTTCTCCTGCTCTCTGCCATGCTACTCCAAAGTATTCACTAGATTTTAGAATTCTTCTGCTTAGCTCCTTGTTACATACTACACTTTCTGGTTTCTTCATCAGAAAAAAAAAGATGGAAGAGAAGTCTTCCCAGGTAAGGAAGCACAGATACAGACTGAATAATTATCAAGCAATATTCTATGAACCATGCTTCAATAAAAATATCGCCCTGACGGGACTAATTTCATTACTAACAGCTATTTAGTTAACTAATTTCGACATGAAAGAGCTTTAATACGTGTTTAATTGATTTAATGCTGAATCAGATCATCCAAAGACTCAGAGTCGAATCCTTGTAATGTGTCAGTCTGGTCTCACCAGGCATCACAAATTTCAGGGTAAGGAAAGCATACACACACACACACACACACACACACACCCCAAACTCCACAGGAGAGAGAAAAGGCCCACCTAATGCCACTCTTGCAGCGGAAGCATCGTAATTAATCCAGAAGGAGACCCAGGAGAGGATCGTGATCAGGATGGAAGGCATGTACGTTTGCAGGATGAAGTAACCAATGTTTCTCTTCAGCTTGAAACTGAGGGACAACCTGGGGTAGGAACCTGGAGAGGCAATTTCAGAATAGCATCATTATCAATCAATACTTGTAAGATACGTTACTTTAAAGGCTCATAAACAGTTCGTATACCTTCCTGAATTGAATTTTAGCCCCTGGCGAAGAGCATTTTCTTCCGCAAAACATGTCTGAGAACACTGGGTTTTTAAAAAGCGGGAGTTACTCTGGGTTGAAGACATCCCATACTCAGTAATTAACAGCATGCTCAGTTTTCTCTGCTCAGCCTCATCTACTGGATCAAAGATACTCATTCCCTACAACTGTGATGACAAGACAGTTTGGGACAGTCCTTATGTCTCCCTTCAATTGTTTCTCAGCAAATCCTCCCGGTAAGGTTTTTTGTTTTTGTGTTTTTTTTTGCATGTAAGAATAAGGCTCCACACTCTGATTATAGTAAAAGATAGCTCTCTTTTTAAAATTTATTTTAGAGAGAGAGAGAAAGATAGAAGGGAAGGAGGGGAGACAGTGAGAGAGAAAGATTTCATGTTCCACTTGTTTATGCATTAACTGGTTGATTTTTATATTATGGGTCCTGACCAGGGATTGAACCTACAACCTTGGCATGTCAGGATAATACTGTAGCTCTAAAAAACTGAACTGTCTGGCCAGGGCTAAGATACAAAGTCTCAGATGATTTTAAATCTGGGGTCAAAGGCTATACTTTAGGTAATACAGCAACTCCTAAAAGTTTTGTGAAGGTTTTCATGTGTGTGCATTATTTTTTTCTAAAATCACAGCATCCATCAAAGTTCAAAAGGGATCCCTGACCCACTCCAAGGTGGAAAATCACTATTTCTGAGCAATATTTGTAGGAGCTTTAACTAAAAAATCATATTCTTGAAGCTGGGTCTTTGTGGTGACCTGAGATTCACATGGTAGAAACAATTTATAATAGAAAACAGTCTTAGAACATAAACAATTCACACTGATAAACAGGGTGTGTATGGAGTGAGGAAATAAATTCTAAGTGACTGAAAGAAAGCCTTGTGTAGCCTTTTTGGGCTAAACCAACTGTCTTCATATTAAAGTAAGAGTATTTGAAGTAGGAACTCAAATCTACAGAGTTCCGAGGTTTCAAAACACTTTGCACTTAGGAAAAGTTGCTGCTATTATTGTTCTTTTTTTTTTAAAGCACGGGGCTGCGCTCTACTCTTACTAAATCATACAACTCATGTCTAAAGTTGTTCACAGGGACAAGAAGTGCCTCAGAATTTCCAGCTGGAGTATTAGCTATGTCTGCGTGGGGAATTCATGTTAATGAGAAAACATAAAGAAGAATATTCCTGGGGGCTTATTACTTTTCCCTGAATGATGATGTAGCAAATTACTATTTCATTGGGCTTTCTTATTAAAAATTTGTGCTGATGAAACCAAGTTTAACAATCTAGAACCTCAATACTGCAAGGGTAAGGATGGTGAAGGCATCAGGATAATCTCAAGAGCTGGAAGGGTTTTTATTTCCGAACAAGAGGTCATGCTACACAAAGAAACCCTACCCTTTGAAGGAAATGTGAGCTTCTCCTACCCTACCCTCTCCGAGAGCTTCACTGTGGTCAGACTTGAGTGAACCATGACTTGATTATCCCCAGGATATTTGAAAGAATTAAAATCTCAATGGTGAGAAGCATAAAACTGGGCAAACAACTCCGACCCAGGTCTTCATTTCTTTCTGTATTCTGACTCCAACAATGAGTCCCCTTCTCTGGCAAATGGGAGACCCAGAGCTCAGCTTCTCAGCTTGCCAGGGGGCTCCCTCCGGAGAATAACCCGATGGGTTGCAGATGAGCAGTGGGCATGGGAACTGAGGTTCTGAGCAGGTCTCAGCCTTCTGGAGTCGCCATCCTTCCCTGGACCCTGTCCTGAAATGAGTGAACCCTTTTTACAAAAGGTGACGGAGACTCTTTTGCCCTAACCCTCTCCCCTGATACACACCTGTGGAAAAAACGACCTTCTTGGTGATGAGTTTGTAATCCACAATGGAGAACTGGGGAAGTTCAATCTTTGTTACACCCGTTACTGCATTGTCATCCCCACGCCAGTAAAACTCTATGTCGTCGGTTGTATATCCATCTGTAAAAGAAAATACAGACACACAGACAGATACACAAAACAAAAGACAAACAAGAAACAAAACAGAAAGAATAAAGTTTAGAAGATGAACTACGCGAATGATAGTAGCTGCAGATAAAGGCTGTTATTATACGTTAGGTACCAGGCCAAGTACCTCAAGCATATCACCACCTTTAATCCTCACAACAAACACAGGAGGGAATTATAATGAAGCCCATGAGAGGCATCAAAGGCTTAGAGATATTAATAGCTTGAGTTATGTCTTACAACTAGGAAGTGGCATAACTGGGACTTGAACCTAGGTTTATGTGATTATGAATCTCATTTTCTCAAACATTATCATATTACTACATAACCCTGGACCACACTCTTAAGAGAAGACAGAAGAAGAGAAAAATCATTTAAGATAACAGTACAGCACTGAAGGCTACCAAACTCTCCCTGCAATACAAAATACTTGAATTACAACATGGTTGGGTTTCAGGTCAGAAGAGAACTGATTGTTAAGAAGTGAGTCATCAATTTGTTAATACGCACAGACATGATCTCCAAATTGGATTTTGTAGCACATCTGAATTCCAAAAAAACTCCTCCAAAACAAACCTCAAAACAACATTGATTCCACCAGCTTCATGGAATAAATATTGCACAGATTTAGAGTGGACACTATCAATGCACAGTACGTTTAGGCAGTACGATGCCATTCCTTCACGACTATTTCCTGCGCACCTACTATGCTCATCAGTGCACTGGTGCTGGGGATAGGACTCTGTATAACAAAGACCCGTCCTCTGTTATAATGACGCTTTCAATCCACGGGGAGGAGCAGAATGAGCACACATACCCTAAGTAATAAGCACCCATACAACTGCAATGAATAAACACATATTCGATTGCAAACAGTGCTTGCTGTAGAGGGAAGCATGCGACAGAGTCCAGTCGATGTATTATACAAACTAACCCACTCACACCCCTCAACAGCATACATTTTTTGCAATCACATTTATTTCTTCAAAGAACTTTTGCATTTCAATAGTTGAATTTTGACAAACATAGGAAGTAGGACAGATATTGGTCCCCCAATGTCAAAAGCAACAAAACCAGTTAAAAAGACTGCTTAGGTTCTTTGCCTTTTGGCATTTGACTAGTTAGTGTAACAATAAGGACTAGAATGCCAATCCTGCGACTTTTCGCTCTTATGATTTTGAATAAGCCACATTTCTTCCAAAGAGAGAGAGTCAGATTTCCAGAAAAAGGAGAAACAAATTATTTTTCAAAGAACTGCAATGCCCTCGATTTGAAAATTTTATATCAACCACAGCACAGCTCAGCAATGTCTTAACTTTTCTAGAAATCTGCAGTCCTCATTTACAGGAGCCACGATTTTTATCTGATGTAGAAATACAGTTTTTTGGAAGAGTTATCGAGACTTGAATTTTTGGTTTTGCAACTACAGGCTTTTGGATGATAGCTAATGATTTTAAAAAGCCTTGTTTAGTTGAAAACGTCATAAATTATTGAATAATCAAAACTGTAGAGCTTTATTATATGATACACTACCAGAATTTTTATTATTGTGATCTCATTTAGAGCCCTCTGTTTTGTTAGACATTGTCTTTCCTCATATAAAACTGGTTTTAAAGGCAAGTCCGGCTAATAAGCAGATTCTCAGAAAAGAGCTTCCAACTGCCCATAAACCTACTTCATTATAGTCTTTACCTAGTCCTTAGAATGGAGGCGTCTGTCCCAAGGGACAGCTACTCTCTTTCTAGGACTGCAGCTTCTCTAACATGGCCATGGGGACCCTCCCAGGCCGGAGCTTCATCTCAAACATAATCCCATTTCTCATGTGTTATTTGCACACATCTCTCAGTTATGAAACTTTTCAGTCAATGGAGAGCCCACCTTTGATAAAATAGTTTAAAATAACAAAATAAAAGAAATTAGCTCCTGCAATCAACCTAGATATGTATGCTTTTGAATTAGTGTTTTCAAGTTTCTTTGGCTAAATTTCATAGTAAGAGTCAAAGAAGGATACTACATAATGATAAAGGGAGCGATCCAACAAGAAGATATAACCCTCGTAAACATTTATGCACCCAATGTAGGAGCACCTAAATAGGTAAAGTATGTCTTGATGGACATGAAGGGAGAGATTGACAGTAAAGCAGTCATAAAAAGGGATTTTAGCACCCCACTGACTTCAATGGATAGATCTTCCAGGCAGAAAATCAACAAGGGGACAGTGGCCTGAAACCACGCAGTAGGTCAAATGGATGTAGTTGATATCTTCAGAGCATTTCACCCCAAAGCAGCAGAATATACATACTTTTCAAGGGTACATGGAACGATTTCTAGGATAGGCCACACGTTAGGACACAAATCAAGTCTCACTACATTTAAGAAGATATGGTCATCTTCTCTGACCATAATGGTATGAAACTAAAAATCAATCACCAGGGAAAAAAATGAAAAGCACACAAAGACACGGAGGCTAACTAACATATTACTAGACAATGAATGGGATAACAGTGAGATCAAAGAAAAAATCAAAAGACACCTTGAAACAAATGAAAAGGAGAACACACAACCCAAAATCTATGGGACACAGAGGAAGTAGCTCTGAGAGGGAAATTCAGAGCATTACATGCCTATGTTAAGAAATAAGAAAAATCTCAAACAACATAACTTTACACTTAAAGGAACTTGAAAAGGAACAACAAACAAAGTCCAAAGTGAGGAGAAGGAAGGAAATAATAAAGATGAGAGCAGACAAAATGAAATAGAATGTAAAAAAGTACAAAAGATCAATCAATATAACCGAGAGTTGGATAATCTGACAACACCATAGCGCAATGTGGTGTATATACTTCTTGGCTAGTGCTCGTCTCAAAAACCCCAATCTTCTTGACTTCGTTTTGAGTTAACCAAGTATAGAATGTTGCAAATGGAAAGAAAACATCTGCTTTTGCACCACTGATTCTGAAGATGAAAGACCAACAACCCATGACAGTGCCATGATGGTCAAGTTCAGAGCCAACTCATATTCTGCATAGGATTAGCTGAAAGCAGACCTAGTTTTCTTTTCTTTTTCTGTGAGCCTTCTCTGAAGGAACAGTTAGCAGTCTCTCAAAATGGTTAAAAAAATAAAACACATGCAAATATTTATGGCCTGACTTTTACAGTTTTCATCGAGATAGTGAGTGAAAAATAATTAGATTTCTTTGGAAAGATATCAGAAGGAGGAGACACACTGGAGCTCCCCATTAGTGTCTGGCAAGTTAAATTCATCTTCTCTATTTTATTCATGGGATTCTAGAAACCAAGTCATTAAATTATATTGTATTGTAATCATCAAAAATATAACCCAGATAAATTCAGATGGCCTGTGAATCAGCCAAAATACAAATGTATTGAAATTTACCTGGAGGAATTAAAACTGCATAAAATGTGGTAAGTCTTAAATCAGGACAGATAAATACATACATTTTTAAATGATGGACATGCTATCTTTCAAATACTGGCAAGAACATGTAGTATATAAGATTTAAGGAGTAAAACTGCCATTTGAACAAAATTCACACACTGAACATGTTCTCACAATGATGACATTATCTTATTACATAACATGGTATTTAAAGAAGTTTTTTTCCTCTCTCGATGTCAGTCTACATGTTTATTTTGTTATCTGCTAAGTAAGTACTTCATTTCAGAAGGATTTTACTATATAAATAATATGAACTAGTAGCGAAAAACTAAACAATGATGGTAAATGAGAACATTCAGAATAAATAATCAGTGACATCATTTCTTTTCAAGTGGGAAATTAAAGTGACATTGTTTTCTTGTTACTTATTTAAACTTAGCTCCTCGTTTGAACTGTTGAATGTTACAGGGCAACTATCTATTTCTATTTCTCATTGTATCTAACACAGCAACAGCTATACAGTAACACAGTAGTTGTTTTAACCTGTTCATTCTCAGTCATCACAACCAACTGGTGACGACTGATAATTCTGGGCTAGTGTAATTGGGATAATTCACATGAGTCATAAATGGACTCAGTGTTTCAGGAACTATCTATCTTATATCAAATTATCTGCCTTATGTATGTTTATCACAGCAAATTAAGAATGTTTTCCAATGGAATACCTCTTTGTAAATTTAACATATTACCGCTCTATTAGTATTTTAAATTTTATGTGGTTTGTCAGTTTTAAGTAACTACTTGTAAAACTTAATTTATGTTCTGGGAAACACTAAACCAGAGAGACAGGCTCTTGGGAAAGGTTTCTACGGTCCATGTACTAGTGACTGCACATTTTGGCCCCTCTTATAGTTACAATGTTAAGTATAAACATTTAACAAAGTGTAGGAAATCCCGCAATAAAGAATCTGTTTAATTTTACTCACCCCTGGAACTTTCCAAACCCATTGGCCAGATATATTTTTTTAGGATATTAAAAATACCCACCCAGCCCTGACCTGTGAGGTTCAGTTGGTTGGGCATCAGTCTGCAAAGCGAAAGGTCACCAGTTCATTTTCCCATCAGGGCACATATCTGAGTCGCAGGTTTGGTCCAAGGTCAAGGTGCATATGAGAGGCAACTGACTGATGTCTGTCTCGCACATCGATGTTTCTCTCCCTCTCTATCTCCCTCCCTTCCCGTCTCTAAAAATAAATAAATAAAATCTTTTAAAAATGCCTACCCAGGTGTATTTCATTAAATGCTGGAGTTATGCACACATTTTTTGGGTGATTTAGTTAATGTTCTCTGAAAATCCGGGTAAGCCTTTGAGAAGACCCATTGTTCCTCAGAAATACATCTTGCTTCTTTGGTGGATTAAACATTTTTTTGCTCTTAAAAAAGTTTCGAGGAGAGAATTTTTGCAAATGACAGATCAAATTGCCTTTTAAGGGAGCAGGGCAGACAGACATTTCAGGGAAGCACACAGCTGAATGGAAGAAGACAAGCGTTTTCACGACTCTTGGTGACCACTCAGAAGTCCATCAGCCACTGTCAGAGCGCACTCCACTTCAGGCAGATGCCCGGATGCTGGACAAAGGTGCCAGACTGAGAACAGTCAATGGCCAATTAAAGTTGCAGGGAGTTTTCAAAAGAGAAAGAGACACGCTCGTCAGCCACGACTCTTTAATTCAGCAATGAAAATGTTCCAGGCGCTCAGAGTGATTGCCCTGGCTCCTTAATTGCGTCTTATTCTTCACTCTGCTCTTTAGATGGACTGCTAGACACGATTTTTGTGCTGTCCAATCATTTTTAGACCTCGAGCAGCTCAAAATAATCGACCTAGGGTAAGTCAGATGATTATCTAGTGGCATCTTAGGAAGGAAGGACACCATCAAGTAATGGCCCGGTGTTCGCCCCGCATCAAAGACGAGCTATTTTTTGTGTTATTACTATTTTCAAATTTAAATCTTATGGTGTAAGGGAATAGGAGATCAATCACAATCAAGTAGAATGCCAGATTTTGTGCTTTCAAGATCAAGATCATTTCTTAATTTGAATTTCAATGCAAATCTTAGCGTTTGCTGTCCCTGCATTGCTGTCCCTGCATTGTATAGCGTTTGCAGGGTGACCTGGCGGCTGCATTTGCAGGTTCGGCTACATGATACTCCGTAAGCTTGCCCTCTTACGTCTGGACAGCTGAAGCAATTACGTTGGTGGTCCAAGTAAGATGAACCAATTCAAAATAATAATAAACAAAAACTGCCAAACAACAATCATAATCACAGCTGCCAGTAAAGAGCCCTTTGGTGTCGGACACTGCCTTAAACTCTTCACAGGTCTCTATCTAGAACCCTATCAACTAGATTGGGTTAGGTTACCAGGACTCCTCCCTGCTCCCTATTGAGGCTTTTTTTTCATAAGCCTGAGCCCTGAGCCTGAAGTAATAGAGAAGATGAAGAGAACCTTTGGCTATAGGGATAGACTTTAATGTGTATAAAGTAACCTGGACATCTTTTACAAATGCAAACTCTGATTAGGCAGGTGGGGCCTGAGAGTCTGCAGTTCTAATAAACTCCCAGGTGGTGAGGATGCTGTTGGCCCGTGGGCCATCCATACGACAGCAAATGATTTGCAGATTTTTCAGAGCAAAAGTCAACACACCCTGGTATGGGAGTCAGGCGAGGAACGTCTGGTATCTAGTCTGAGCCAGAGAAAAACAATGCTTCCTCCGAACAAAGGTTTTGTAAGTTCCCAAAGCAAAATATCTTCTCCCAGTTCTGCTTCCTTACAAGGGACAATACGTGGTATTTTTGATGCTGGTTTTCTTTAATAATCTATGACCTATGATCATGAATAAGGTAGTGATAGCAGAGAATAGAGAAATGGGGTCTAAAGGTTTTTGGTAAATTTGTATTCACGGCACTTTTCTGTGAATATTGAGCCTCATTAGGACTAACAATATTCCACGCTAGCATCAGATCTCTGCATTTTTTTAATATTCGTCAATGGACTAGTCAAGAACCTTTCAGGTTTCCCCTTCCTCTAATCTATGCTACCCATGCTGCTATTATTACTTATTCTAAAAATGGGTTGCTGCTGCCATTTCCAGGCCTACAGAACAACCAAAAACACAGAAGGAGAAATGAAAATATGGAGAGCTTCCTGATGGCCTTCCCAGAGGTTCAGAAGAAATGCAAATCCTTCAGAAAGGCATTAGAGCCCCACTTCCACCTCCCTTGTAGCCACATCTTCTGTCACCTCTCCTCCTCTTCCAAAGCTCCGCCTCCTGCCCACACTCCAGGAATCCTTTGACCTCCAGGCCTTGGCTTGAGTTGTTTCGATTACTTGAGATGT
>PVKM010018794.1:0-24751 GCA_004027735.1 Carollia perspicillata | reverse complement strand
CCCTGCTGCAAAAACCCTATATTTATGCCTATTGTTAAAATGCAACCCTCAAGGGAGGCAATCACATTTTCTTTTGAAATGTTTGCTTTTCTTACTTCAGCATCTTTTGTCCTGTTATGTCCTAAATTTTCATTCATGTGGACTTTTGTTTTTCTCTACAATCTAAGTTAGTGCCTTTCTCAAAGAGAGGTCCATGTACTAGCTACATCAGAGTCACCGAGGGCAGGGAAGGGGCTCTGGCTCCTGAGCTCTATTCCAGATCTACTGAATTCCAATGCAGTGCCCAACAGTTGCATTTAGGAAAACAAAAACACCAGGTAAAGCTAACGCACACTAAATACTGAGAGCCACAGTTTAAGGAACCGACAGACAGCAATAGAGACAGGACAGGGACTGGTAGGTGATGTCCCATTGATACTGGCAGCTGCAAATACCTTCAAAACTCAAAGTGGTTTGTGAGTGGTTTGTGGAAGGAGGGTCAGAAAGTTGCTGTTAGGCGATGGTGTGCTTGGAGATATGCCTGTTGGAAGTGGGAAAGCCTGCAGACAGCTAATATCTGTCATCTAATCTGGTAGAAGAAAAGGTCTTAATGATTTACTTAAAAATTTCACACTAAATAAGTGAATGAGTTCAACAGTAGGAACGAATACTGAGTCTACAGCCATACATGCCTGATCTCGGCAATACGCACCCTGAACGCACCTGATCTCATCTGATCTCAGAAGCCATGCAAGGTTGGGTCTGGTCAGGACTTGGATGACAGATCTTGGAAGGAAGGAACCCTGAGACTTGTACATTAATCTCCTGGTCACATACATTGTGTTCTGCCTTTCTAACTAGGTAATAGCATTGTTAATTATATCTAATATTTGTGTTTTTGCCTATTAAAATGAATTGAAAGCCAAATGGTTTTCAATGATTAAAAAGGACAGAAAGGATACATTTCTTACACCAACTAAAGAGAGTAACAACCCAGAGAGCAGCATAGGGATGTTAATAACAATAACTTAGTAGAAACGGCAGAGTTGTCACAACAGAGGGTGACAACAGTTAACATTTTCGGAGCATGGATGTCTCTCCAGGACTGCCTTCAACCCATGAATGTGTCAGCTCCCGTAATCTTTACCACCACCCCGTGAGGTCAGTATTAGTCACACACACAGTTATCAGTTACAGTCAAGTGGAGGAGAAGGACTCTGGACATTGTCACAGAGCCAGTGAGTGGGAGGAGCAGACCTGGAACCCATGTGGTCTGCTTCCACAGCGCCACTCTCTTACAACTTTGATTTGGATCAGAACCCTCCAAATGAAACTTCTCACCCAAACATGGGGATAGGATATTGTCAGACCCAAAATGTCCTTGTGAGAATTAATACGTGCAAATCCCTTAAAAGTGTGCTGGCATTGTATCACATCTGCATCTGTTATCATTCATCATCATTAATATTGTTAATTATTAATGACTGGTGTAACTGGACTAATGTAACTATATAATTTACATAATAGAAATTGCAATGATTATTTACTGATAGTCAGATTTTATTGGATACTAATACAACAAAAATGTGGGCAGAATAATGAAGGTTTTTTATGAGGATGGAATAGGATGTTCCTCAAAATGCGTTCTTTCTGACCACCTACACCAGCAACATCTGGGATGCTTGTCAAAAATAATAATGATAATGGTAATAATAAGTATAGAAAATCAAAGAGCCCCACCCGAGAACTGCTATGATGAAATACCAAAGCTGGTATATTTAACAGGGGTCTTAAGTGCTTCTGAACACTAAAGTTTGAGACTCCTTGATATAGAGGCAACATTAAAACACAGGGAAATAGAAGAAAAACCAGGTATCATACAACCTACATGTTTCTCTATGTGTTTGATTTAAATATCATGAAGACATATACAGCTAGTCCTTTCCAGAGATGGCATTTCTGGATTTCTGTCATAGAATTAAATGATTTCTGACTTAATAAAGTTTGCACTTAAAATGTAATTAAATAATTTCCGTACCATTATGCTCTATTAGGACTGAATTAATCCAAGCAATAAAAATATGATAATAATGGTAATGGGTGATGATAGATAAAGAAGGATGATAATTATGAGGTGCTTGATGTTTTACATCAAAATTATATAGTCCTATTTTCATTAATACAGTGCTAACCTATGGTAACAAGGCTGACTAACAAACTTTTTAAACAGCAATTCAGATGTAAGTCCATTTGATTTATTCCACATATGATATGCCCTTATATCTCTGCTCACCTTTGCTAGTATCTCTCTGGTAAGATACTAGCTCAAAAATTATATCTTTAATGTATGTGTTTAAAAACATCAACATTAATAAGCACTGAAGAGTAAAAACTAACAAATGAATTGAATAAAATACCCTGAAAATAGAGCCACTGTAAAATTAGGTTTCCAGACTATAGGGTATTCCATTTTCAAGTATGACGAAGTGACTAAGGAAAAGTTACAATTAATGGGAGTTATGCATCCAAGGTACTTGTCCAGTTTCCACCTGCTATTACTACTTCCCCTAATCAATAATCAAGTATTAAAGAATGAGAGTTTCCCAGTTTGGAAGCCTAAAAGGAATCATTGCTGACACAGCCCACAGTGCCCAAATATTTACTAAACACAAAGAGAAATCAGTTGGCGACGATGTGCCGAGAGAATTCAGTTCCACCTGCCAACAGGATGCCAGAAGGAAGCGACTGGCAAATAAATACAACATTATGTGTATGTCTCCACCAAGTCTCAGCTGTGTCATGCTTTGAGGACTGTCCAAAAACCAGTGCTTTCTAAGGAGACAGCTGGAAAAGAACCTGGATGCATGCCCTTCACTTCCTTCCTTGTGCAGAAATATCGCCACCTGTGCCAGGAGAAGAGAACAGGAGGGCAGCAGGCAGGGTGCTTCTCTTCAATATCTACCCAACAGCTGCTCGGTTTTCCCTGACAGCCACTAGAGGCAGCCCGTGAGAAACGTGCCTGCAACTCTGTAATTGATGATGACTTAAAGTAGGAAAATGAGCATATTCAGGCATTTCTCTCTACAAGGAAGGAATAAACAGCCAATACTAAACAAGTTCATTTCTCTTATGCCAAGATTTTGACGGTGGGGTTTTTTGGGGGGGCAGGCAAATGTTTCTTTTTATACTCAACTCTTAGCTGAATGCCACCTATCGATAAAACATGGGCTTTTTGTGTTCATTTTTCTAACTGAGCCTTGGAGTTTCTCATAAAATCCTTCACTTTCCTTGGTAACTGTTGCCATATAAAGCAGTTCTTAGAAGGGGAATGTTGCAAGAGAGACGCAGACAGAGGTAAAGGGGAGGGGGAAGCAAATTTAGGAAGAATAACTGGAGCCCCCATAGTTGAGCAAGCAAAAAAAAGTTTCACAAGTAAAATTAAAATCATCATCTATCTTTTCCAGGCAACATCAGTACCTGATGAGAGTTCCTTCTAATGGAAACCTCCATATGTGTGTATGTGTGTATGCACACATGTGTGGGATTTCTTATTGACATGTTAACACTGCACATCTTACTTGTGCCCGGGAGAGGGAATGAAGCATGGGCAGGCACACAGTGGCACATTGAAACTGGCTTGCGCTGGCTCCCAAGGGCCATTTGTGTGTATTCCTTTCCAACTCGGTGATGTTCACTGATGCCCCAAGGGTAGCTTGCAAGCAGCATTGTTAAGATCACTTTTACCACAGAAATCAACAAATGCTACAAACCAAAGCTTTTTCCTCCAGGAAGCCAATTATTAAGTGAGCATTTACCAGACTCTACTGTCCACACAGAGCCTTCTGGACATGTGTCTGTGATCATAATTGAGCACCCACTGCATGCTAAGAATATTGCCAATGTATCATATTTAATCCTTACAAATACCCTTAAGAGGGGCAAGATACCTCTTATCCCTGCTAGATAAGGAATCTAAAAGCCCAGAGGTTAAGTTACTCATCTAATATCGCAAAGCTTTAACTAAGACAGATTTTGAATCCAAAATCTACTTGCATGTTAATAAATTATTATACATTGGAGGAAAGTGCTGTGTAAGGAAATCATGATATAAGCATGCCAGTCAGCAATTAACATTATAACTAGGATGGAAATCTTAAGGGGGATGTCTAGGGATACGTTCTTCAGGGATATATATATATATATATATATTCTCTACTGCCCTAATCTGTTTATAGCTGCAGTGAAGACACAAAGGCATGCTTATCAAATCTATTGATGACACAAAGCTTGGAAGGATATATTATCTTGCTTGTCTATTGTACATATTCATTTTAACATCTTACATCTTTTCTGAAAAAAGGCTAGTTTCACAAAGCTTAATAAATAAAACAATGGCATATGTAACAGTTGAAAGAGAGCATGATATGCATCCTAAAGAGAAAAGATTTTTGGAGGAGTCTAAAGGCTGTCTTCAGCTCCTGTGGGACTCTTCAGTCTTTCCCCAGGGAGTGCAATTCAACCAACATAGGAGACATATGTGGGGGAAATTCCATTTCAAGAGGGGGAGGAAGGTAGCACACTCCCCACCTCCCAGTTTACTCAAGGAGAATCTGGAAGGCATCTCTCATAGAATACAGATTAAATATACAGACTTTGGAGGCAGAGGACCCAGGTGCAAAACCTAGTCCCTTTGCTTACTAGTTATTTGATCTTAGGCAAGACTCATCAGCTTCCTCACATGTAAAATGATAATAATAGTAGTACCTACTTCAATGGGCTTTGTACACATTAAAAGAAATTATGCATACAGTTACATAGAAAGTGCTAAAATAGTTCCCTGCACAAGGTCAGTTATGTAAACCTTCACTCTTATTATGACAGTAGAGAATTCCTGCTTTGGAATAAATCAGAAGCTTGATCAACTGTAATAATCTGTGGATTTGTGTTAACTTAGCTCCTCCTTGAGACAGAGCGCAGACTCTGGGATGGCCAACAACAAATACTTGTTGGTGAACTGAGACTCATAGTCTTTCAATAATCCATATTAAGAATGCCATAAAAATGATGGTATAAATTCTGCAAAGGAAGTAGAGGCAACATCCATTAAAAGGCCAGTCCCTACCATTCTCAGAGCTTTCAATTCCTCTAAGTGTTTTTCAATATATTGAAAGAAATAAAATGTCATATCCCTGAGAAATAGCCTAACAGACTAGCCTTCTATCAACATATTTTAATTTCTTTTTTTATATCTTGGTACTTGTGTTTGATTTTTGTTTTTATTCAAATATGAAGCAAGCTGATGTATGACAGTCATTGGAAATAAAAGCTACCTTTCTTCCCCTTTGACCACAAGTTTTATTTTTTTTTAAATAATTACTATGTACCTATTAGTTTTGATAAGTGCTCTCCAGAAACAAAAGATGCACAGAGAGTTGTTCCCAAAAGAAATCATCATAATTTCATCTTTGAATTTCTACCTAACAGGCAAACCTGACTCTAATATCGCTCACTGATACAAACCAGTGACTTCAATATAAATTTTATCCAAACCCTGGGAGCTCAGTCTGATGCAGTCTCAGCCATTGTCCTAGGTAAGACATGTCCATAAAGAAAAAGTAAGCTACTTAGTATTATTTTAGCCTGAAGAATAGAAGGTTATAGAGAGAAAAAATCTCATGTAATACCCATTTCAAAAATATGAAGATTATTACTTGACTGATATATGCTATCTGTTCTACATGTCCCCTGAGGATAAACAAAAAATTGGGGAAAAATACAGCTTAAGTGAGAACAATGGAGATTTTGGATAATGATTTTAAAAAGAATGTCCAGGTAAAAGTATCACTGAGTATCAAATAGGTTACCACAAGACTGTGGAAATCTTTTTCTCTGGGACTGTAAATTGTATGTATACTGGTTTTTGATTTGTCTTACTGCCTGTCTTTCTATTTGTATTAATGAAGAAAGAACAAGGGGGTATTCTTCATGGGGATATCACTTTGAAGACAAGCAAATGATCACTACAGAAGACCTTCAAGTCTTCTTCTGCACTTCATCATGGAAGAGCCCCATTTCCATCCCTCTAAGTCTCATGTGGCCTTAGAGTTCCAGCTCCCCCACTGGTGCCGAAGCACTTGATATTATTCTATATACTGGCTGGTTCTCCTGTTCTTCTAACTGTCCCTTCAAGGGTTGTTCACTCTCTTACTACACACTTATCATAAATATGGCTAACTTCTAAACACATTATTCTGTGCAAAATATCACCCGTTTTCATGAATTCAACCATCATCTTTGGGTGGTTAACTCACAGAACTATAGCTTTAACTTTATACTCTCTCCCAAACTCTAGTTCAAGATCACCTTACTGATTTATGGGTATTCTCACTTGGCTGTTTCATAATCATCAAAACCTCAGAACACTCATCTTCACAAAAGCCACCTCCTTCTCTTGATTTTTTTAATAATCCTCACCTAAGGATAGGTTCATTGATTTGAAAGAGAGAGAAAGAGGGAGAGAGAGAGAAACGTAGGAGTGAGAGAGAAACATCAGTCGGTTGCTTCCCATATGCTTCCTGACCGATGATCGGACAATCAAACCTACAACATAGGTAAGTGCCCTGACTAGGGATTGGACCCACAACCTTTTGGTGGACATGATGATGCTTCAGGAGGACCTGGCTAGAGCCACTTGACTTTTGAATAATGTTCACTGATGCTTTATTTCACTTTATGTGCCACACTTTAAAAGGTATCCCTTTTACCTTCTCTGGTCTGAGCACTCCCCACTCCCACTCTCTCACCCCTAATCAGTGACTGGGTCTCTCATTTCCTGTTCTGTAATTCTGTTCACACTTTATTTCTCATGGTTAATATCAATGGTTCTCAAACACATAATGAATATCTGAGGTTCTTTACCCTGACTTTCAGGGCGTTTCACAAACTGGCCCCAAGTCACATTCCCATAGTTGCCTATCACTCAAAACTCTTCCATTTCAGCCAAACTTATCAACAACTGCCTCTGAGCCTTTATTCGAACACACTGTCTGTTTGAATCATGTAATGTTGCCCTAAATCTAGCTCAAGACTCACATTCCTTGGACTACTGCAGTGAACAGTGGTTATCATCTTTTCATACAAACGTCTATCTGTAACAGTTAACTTGCTCTTAACATATATCATCTTAAATTGTCAATTGCTTTTTTCATATATCTTTCTCAACATATACCTTTTTCCAGCTTTCAATTGATTGCAAACAATTTGAAAGTATGAACTCTTATACATCTTCATATCTCTCCCCTTAAGAAATACATGTTAATGAATATTGACTTAATTGACTTTTCCATCTTCGAATCTGAGTGTTGCTTCTTTTTTCTGCATCATCAGAATAATTACAAACAAAGCTCAGCACATTTGATTTTGTCCTTCTCATAAGACTAGTAGTTGTTATCAATCATTTAGTCTAAGGCCTATTTAGTCACTCATATAAAAAACTGAAAGGAGCAAGAGGAAAATAACAATCTAAAGTTAGAACAAGAAAAGAAAAGAAGGAAGAGGAGGAACGATGAAAATGAAAGAAAATCTCATGGTTTTGTTTCCTCTAAGGTTGACAATTTAGAAATTACCTGTGATCCTTCTCACAGCTCATTCCTCACTTTGGAGATTCAGTCAGAAAGATTACAGCTCACATCAGTCATTCTCTGGAGACTGTTCCTCAGTTTCAAGGTTTCTAAGTAAATTAGCTAACCATTTCATGTCTCCTACAGTGCAACAAGTTTCTAGCCCATTCAATCAACCTATTTGAATGGAATTACTGCTGTTCAACTTCTAAGCATCATAGATGAATTTCCTTCTATTAATTCTAGCAATATTACCTCTTTGGCTACCTTAACTTTCTCTATCATTGTTATTTTTTCCCTCTGGTATTGAGTAAAGAGCAAGCATATTCTGCTGTGGCACTGTCGTAACAGTGAAGCAAATCATATCATTCTCATTAAGCCCATCAAATCAAAACACTAAAAGTGAACTCTTCCTAGTGGTGTAAACCAATTGGTCTTTAACATGCAGAATATCATAACAGATTATTCTTCACTATTCACTACGCACTGTATATTCTGACACTTGTTGGTGTAGTAATAGTTTTTCCACTAAAAAAAAAAAAAGAAAAGAAGTGATCAAGGGAAAACAGCCAAGTTCAGAATGCTTTAAGTCTATATTACATATTGTCAAAATAACTTTTAAATATATATTAAAGTGAATATTTGCAATTCAAAACAAGAGCACATAGAGGGAAATAGAAGTGCTTCCATTTCATATAAATCACATTGGAAAAAAGTCATTGGGATCCTCCATTTTCTATCAGACTCATGGAGAAATTAATGAAAGAGTGGAAGAAGAGTATTGCCCTCCCAGAAATTACCCCATAAAGAAAAATAGTCATCTCTAAAAATAAAGATAAAGAATGAGTATGAAAAGTTGAGCAGGAGTTAGGATAATTTAGAGAACAATGACAGATGGCCTCCTGACAGTATAACATTGTTTTGATATCCTAAGATGAACTCTAGAATCACATAACTAGTGCTTGTTGAGCACCTACTATGTGACCGGCATAGTCTCTGGGTCTTGGGGGGAAAAAAAGAGGCACAAGACTTGGTACCTCTCCTGAAAGACTAAGTAATCTAGTGTGGGATATAAAAGTAATGCAAAAAAGAAATTGAGAGTGGCATACAAGGCCACATGGGATAATGTGAAACACTGTCATTAGCTAAAAGGGAAAAACAGAAATTCACAGAAGCAACAGGCAGCTGCGGAATTGAATAGTCCATGTGATTTCACAAAGGGGTCATGAAAAATATGGGACTGGAGACAGGGGCGTCAGGAATTGATACATCTTTACTTAGTGGTCAGAAGAGGTGAGTGGACATTTTTAACGAGAATCTTCAAGAAAAGACATGCAGACAGGATTGATGAAAAGGGGGCAGTTGAGGGGGCCACCCTAGTTGGGGAAGAAGTTGTATATTGTGCAGTGAAGAAAGAAAAATCAGTATTGCTAAGACAATTTTGGATGGTTTTGAAGATAGGAACTTGCAAGACAGCATTGCATATTATTAAGGTCACCAATGGGTTGCCTGGCTTGGGTCTTTGACCATGGAACCAGCAACAACAAAGAAAATAAATATCAGAATTTATTCAAGTATTTTTTGAGATTTCTAATAAACTACAAAAAAAAAAAAAACAAACAGAAATTGCAGATATACCAAGGAAAGAGAAAAAAGAAATAAAAGCTCTGAAAAAGCATCCAAAGGTCTTTCGAGCAAGAATCAGACTCTAATGACTAACCTGATTGATTTACTAAAGACTTTTGTTCTGCGTAAGCAACACCTGAGAACAATCCCCTCATTATCTCTACTCACGACAACATTAAGCATTCAACTAATCAATGTCATTGACCATTGTGGCCATGACTACTTGTGTCTTTTTGCCCATTCCTTTATTTTCTGATGGTTGCAGCAGGCCTAAGCCCAATATGACCACAGCTGCTGACTAAAAAGTTCTTTCCCCAGGAATTTAAATTGGGATTTGGAGATTTAAATCTAGCTGTTGTCTTAAATGAGTATGAGGCAAACCTGAGAATGAGAATTGCCGTATAGCCATTTGACCCTGGAGTTAGCAAAGACCAATAAGTAAAAATAGAGAAGAATATGCCCAAGCTAGCCAGTTGGAACCGGAAGAGGAAGAGAGATGTGTAGGTGAGGCTGAGCATGGCCCAGGTCACTGAACCCCACCTGACCCTCAGGCCCACAAGTGAGGTTTGCAGTCATTCAGCTAATCCCAGCCTTCAGTGGCCAACCATCAACCAACCCACAGCTGCATGAGAAATAAGTGTTTATTGTCCTGTGCTGCCAGGAGGCTGTGGTGGTTTGTTACACATATAGCATATTATGTAAACAGCTAATCGAATTGAAATAATAACATTTTTTACCTAATTTGAGGCTCACAAGATACCTCTACATTCTTACAATGTATTTCCTTTCTGCATAAATCAGTTCAAGCAAGTAAACAAGATCTAATAGACTAAAACATGTTAAAAAGGGAGAAAAAAATGCCACAACGCAGTGAGGTCAACATTCTTTTCCCTGTCGTGTGGGAGCTCTGTTCAAGCCACAGAAAGGAATGATCCAGGCCATCAAGTCATCTGTTTCATTCAACCTGCCTAAACCTGCCAACACTCCCCTTCACTTCTTCATTGCTCCCCAACCCTTGCACCCACCGCCACTCCCCAACCCCGCTCACGGACAGTGTGGTGTTTCTTTCTTAGAACTTACTCTCTCTTCCCTCCCATCTGAAGTTATCTATTCTATTTCCCACTTCTTTGGGGCCCTGCTGTCCAGTAGTGATCTCCATAGTAAATGGATCTGCTAAAGGAATTTGTAGGAGGGTATGGTCAATTAACACTGTACCACCCTTTCTACATAAAATCACTTCTGTTCCATGAGATCTCTTGGAGATGCAACAACTTAATCCAAACATAGAAATCTCTAATACTAGGTGGGAGTCTCTAATCAGTGCATAGGAGAGTTTTCTCCCTAATCTCAATTAAGTATAGCCTTGATCCTATGGTATCCAGAGGCATATACATATCATACAATAAAAGGGAGAGCTGTTCGTTTTTTTGGCAGATCACATTTGTTTTTGTTCCCTGCAGATACTTGGGGAAAAAATGAAGAAAGAGCAGAGGGTCTGAGTATGCCTACCTGTGTGCTTGTGGATTGGTGGGCAAAAGGAGTCCTGGGTATCAAAACTTTATGAAAGACAAGACTCATCACATTCTAGCACTGTGCAAAGGCATGCCCAGGTTTGCCATCATGCTAAAACCTAGGTCTCTGTAAGAAGTCCAATGCAGGGATGAGAACTTTTCCTTTCTTCTTTGTTTCTGCTTTTCCCAAAGGCACCCTGACATGGTGAGATCGATGGTGGCCAGTGACAAGGATCAGGAAGCCCACCCCTTGCTGCCTAGGCTCTGGGAGTCCATTTTTCATTCCCAGTGCTTTCTTTTCAGTGGGAACTTCTTGCCGCAGGGCTTGGCTTGAGTGCTCTGAGGACAGGGAGCCAGGGGCACAGGAGGAAAGACATCATTCTTCATCACTCAGGCAAGAACGGGGAGGATGCAGGGAGGGGGCAAGGAGCCACCCATGACTGAGTCTTGATTAATTACCAGTCTTCACAGTGACAAGAATGTGAAAAACAGCGCAGAAAGGTAGAAATAAAAAACAATTAAGCAACTTTATAGCCTCCTACACAGAAAATAACTGTATCTTTAATTAGAAAAATCACTTAATCATGTCAGATGTGTTATAGACAGAATCTGAGAATTTGGAAACTATAAATAAACAAATAGAGCACAAGAATTATATTTGCCCAGCACAGCTAGGCGACTTGAAGGTCCAGGAAGAGGATATTGAAAAACAAAAGCCAGGTTTATGCCTCACAAATTACAGGTTATGCACAAGCCTGTATCCCGCATGCTCTGTTTCTGTACTGGTGGCAAAAGGTGAATGCAGCCAACAGGAAGAGGCACTGAGAACCTTCGGGCATTATTACCCAGCCAAGCCTGGAGAATGAGACTCCATAACCCCTGGTTTCTTTCCTGGGAGTCACCTAAAAGACATTTTTGTCTTTCCTTTCCTTTCTTTCACAACCGGCCTCCAAGCCACAGACAAAATCAAAATGCCCTCCAGCTACCTTCTGGTGCGCTAGAAAACCCCAGCAGCAGAACTGTGCCTTTGGTGAGAGAATCCATTCCTGGGAGTCTTCAGTGAACACCAAATGTGTTCACGTGGAAGCTCCCAAAACAAACTGTCAGCTTCAGAATTTAGCCCAAGGCTAGGAACTTCCTAGTTCTTTCTGGAAACAGAGGAAGAGAAAGATGGTTTGGTACTTTTGCATGTCAAAGAAAGTTCAAGTGTGCCCACAATTTAAAAGATCTGAGCAATCACTGGGAACAGCATGTAGTAAAAATGAGAGGAATTCTGGGGCAATGCAATATCAGTATCTGAGTCAAATTTAAAGTCTGGTTATCTGAGAATCCTAAAAACCTCTCTTAAAAGTTCTGTTTCCTCCAAAGAAAATATTGTTGATATAAACATATCCTCTTAAAATTGCGCTAATCACTTTAAACTATAAATTAAAATACTTCTCGTTTTAAGTTTGTAAATAACTATTCCTGTTAATACATTTATAGGATTATCTTGTTTGGATGGCATTAAGCATATCTGAATTCTGAAAAATCCAATACGAGAACTAATTGACATCAGCAGATAACATTTTATGAGGTGGGGTTACTCAGAGGTAAACAATATATTCCATTTTTTGTAGGAATTCTAAGATACTCTCATCCAAAACATACACATATACACAGACACACATTAGAAAACTTTTTTTTACTCATTCAGAGTTCTCCTGCAATGTATCCTCCCCATCCATCTTTTCTAAACTAATTTCCACAAGTTGTTTCCACATAACTGTCACTGAACCAAAAGCGTAAATAGATTTTTCCTTTACCCACTGGTTACTTTGGTCCCTTGGGGCTGCAATTTCATTTGAGAGGGGTCTTCTCAGTAGTTAAAAAATTATCCAGACCTTATAATAATTAATAAACAATGCTAAAAATTAAAACCAGACTGCAGCATAAGCTTAAAGTACATAGAACAACAATTTATACAAAGAATAATGCAATGGAAAATAACCTGAATTTAAATAAATTAAATATTAAGACATTCTCTTGTTTGTTCATATTTCTCCGTTTCCCTCTTTTAGACTTTTTTAAACCTCATTTAGGAGATGTTTATTGATTTTGAAGAGAGAGGAAGGGAGACAGGAAGGCGGGGAGAGAAAGAGAGAGGGAGAAGCATTGGTGTGAGAGAGAAACATCTGTCAATCAATTCCTTGTAACCTCGTATGCTCCCTGAGCTGGGATCAAACCCACAACCTAGGTATGCAGCCTGATCGGAACTTGAACCCGTGACCTTTTTGGTGTATGGAATGACACTCCAGCCAACTGAGCCACCCAGCCATGGCTCTCCCCTTTCCTCTTTTAACCATATCCCTCGTTTGTGACACTGTTAATACACCAGTAAAGGCTGAAATTAATCTCTCTAACCAATCTCTTGCCTGTGCAATTTAAAACCAAAGTCAGATCCAGAGGGTAAAATCCATCTCTCTTTTCCCTTAGTGTCCTCTTTAGTTTATGTCCCTTTAAACATCACTATTCTTATTTAGGGGCTACGGCATATTTATATCACCACATTCTTCCCAGAAGTTCAACTCTTTTCAAGTAGGATTTTTATTCCCTTAAAAGCTTTGCTACTACAAAGCCAAAGGGTAGGCTTATTATCTTGCTTAAGTCTATACCAGAATGACAGGTCTTTTTACATTATTGCTTCCCTAAGTGTGTCAACCCCATTTTCACCAGTGACAGACTTTGCACAAAGTAGGTGTTTAACAATGTTAGTCAAACTCACAGAGCTGGGAAGGATTTTCAGGAACATCTAAGTAGTGCCTCTGAGGCCTAAGGAGGTGAAGTCACTTGTTTATCCTTCAGTGTTTTTTCACCATACTGGATTAGATGTTCAAGGGCATCGGTTTGGTAAATATTGTATATGTGTACTGGAAAAGATGCCTAACCAATCCCTGATAACTTCCTGCCAGCCCATTTTACTACATGAAATGGTCTGTTTCAAGGCTACATTTGACCAAAACCTCCTTCTTGGTTCTTTGGTGAGATAATAATGATAAAGATGACGATGACCATGTACTGAATGTCTACCATGTATGAGGCACTGAGTTAATTGCTATAATCTTGACCCTACATTTAAAATAGGTAACATTATCATCCTTGGATTATCACATTTTACCAAATAACAATCAGACCTGGACAGGCTCAGTAACGGTGGCCAAGTTCCAAAGTCAGTGAGTGGGAGCACCAAGACCCCAATCCAGTCCTGTCTGACTCTAGAACCCAACTTCCTAGTCATCATATCCACAAGGTAGAAAGTGATCAGGATCTAGTAACCAATGTCCTTACTGAAATCTTTGGTTTTACAGCACTCTGATTTGAGCACTCTGATTTGAGATTCTTTTGAGAGTTCACTTTTCCATGTTTAGTGGTAAGACAGGCTTACCCACTGCCAGTGGAATATTTTAATTGGGACAAATTATCAGTAAAATTTGTATCTGATCAATTACATGCTGAGTCGTTTCAAGGCAAGCTTCACTTCTTTGAGTCTCAGTATGCTGTTCTAAGAGTGGGTTGCTACAAGGTTCAAAATCTTATGTCAAATGGAATGCAATCAATAAATGGTGTCTATTACTACTGTTGCAAAATGGAAAGTTCTTATATTTGCCTGTCTCTGCCATGATGCTGCAAAATTTGGGTGTTTTCTATTCTCTTTCTGTCAGTTGGCAAATTATGCCAAGACTCCAATATAAGTGCATACATGGTGATTCAGAAAGCCAGAGCCTGGAGAGATCCCTAGGCATACTGGTTTATGGCTTCTTCAAGACTGGGAAGGAACTTTCAGGCACCTTCATCCACCACCATCCAAAGGTTGCCTACCTGCAGAGCAACCTTTCATCAATTGATAGACCAGTTGTCTTTACCTATTATGAAATCTCTAACCTGCCTATCTATAGGCTATGCCTTTGTATTTTAGCTTGTTTTCCCTGTTATCAAAATTTCTTTGATTTAGTATCTAGCCTATGTTCTTTTTCTTTAAATCATATTATTTCAAGTTTAATAGTAAGCATTAGAATAAATAAAATAGATACTGTTACCAGTGGTTGCCTCTGGGGAATATAAACAAGGTAGGAAAGACTATTTTTGTTTATTTTAAATTAATTTTTACTTTTATCAAATATTCATATGTAGTTAATAAATCAAACCATTGCACACATTTTTCTTTTTTTAATTTTTTTTCAATTACAGTTCACATTCAACATTATTTTGTATTAGTTTCAGGTGCACAACATAGTCATTAGACAATCATACAATGTACACCTGGAAAAAGTCCAGCCACTGTTAACACGAGAATGGTTTGCATGACATCCATGTAAACTGGCAGCTAAGGAGTGTGGACTGGAATTCACATCCATGAACAATGATGACTTCACTGTACTAGTCAGTGGGGGTGGTGATGCCATTGAGTGAGCATGTGCACTGTGTGGTCATTGCATTCAAAATGACTGAGAGAGTCAATGACTGAGAGAACAATAAACCTGCATCCAATGGTGCGTTAAACTTGACCGTTCCTCCACAGAAACTATTGGGATGATTCAGAAGGCCACAGCTATGGGCAACTGGTGATTGGCAGCTTCATCAACACAACATGCCCACTCATGCATCAGCTCTTGTACAGAGTTTTTTGGCAAAACATCAAATCACCCAGGTGACTCAGCCCCCCTATAGCCCAGATTTGGCGCCCTGCAACTTCTGGCTTTTCCCAAAACTAAAATCACCTTTGAAAGGGAAGAGATTTCAAATGATTGATGATATGCAGGAAAATATGATGGGGCAGCTGATGGTGATTGGGAGAACTGTGTGAGGTTCCAAGGTGCCCACTTTGATATTTTGAAGGGGACTGAGGCATCATTGTCCTATGTACAGGTTTCTTGTAGCTTGTATCTTCTCCAATGAATGTCTCCATTTTTCATATTACATGGCTATATACCTTCCGGACAGATGTCATATACTTCACAGAGTATTTCCCCTGATATTGCCAGTATCCAACCAGCAGCTTACATAGTAATTACAATATTATTGACTATATTTCCTATGCTGTACTTTACATCCCCACAACCCTTTTGTAACTACCAATCTGTATTTGTAATCCCTTCACCTCTTTCACCCAGTCCTCCAACCTTCCTCCCCTCTGGCAACCATCAGTCTGCTCTCTGTATTTGTGAGTCTGCTTCTGTTTTGTTTGTTCATTTATATTGTTCTTTAGATTTCACAAATGAGCAAAATCATTATGGTATTTTTCTTTCCCTAACTGACTAACTTCTCTTAGCATAATGTCCTCTCGCCTATGCTCTTACCTCAGTTTCTCTTCTGAGATACTGAAGTGATGACTGCTCCATGGTCTATGGGAAGGGCACAGCAGTGTCCTTAGAACTCTGGCTGACACTGACGCTCAGGCCTCCACTCAAAGACCACAGGAGAGCACTTTCTGCTGGAAGTTCTCAGCTGGTCTCTGTTTATTTCTAGTTGCTCTGCCTAAGACACAAAGTGACTTGACTCACTAGAGCTGGGAAGCTTTATGGGGCAATCAGACAGGTGCAAGTTTGATCCATGCTGAATCCTTGATGTTATCATGCTGTACATTACATGCAATTTTTATAAGAGCAAACCCTAAAGACCTTAAGAACCCTGCTACAACATAATTTCTTAATAATGCCTATGTGCGCTTCTTCTCAACAATTTCTAATTGACCTAGTTAATGGTTATTATGAGAAGGAAGATATTTTGAATCAACCAGATGAAGTCCTCCACCCCCATGTATATCCACCTAGAAATTCAGAATTCCAGAGGACTTCTAAAGAAATTTGCTTTTTCAGGAGTTCTCTGGATTGGAACTAGAATGTCTGTGATCTTTTCAGATGTATAACCTTGGAGAACAGAGAGAAATCAAACATTCTTAGAGTTTGAAGATTCACCTTCATAGCACATCAGGGCCATGGAGCTGTTCACATGCCAGCTGTGACCCTAATGAACCCTGCATTCCAGAAAATAACAACTTAAGCATCCATTACAGAATGACTGGTGGTTAATTTTTAAAAGCCTAAGGCCCTTAAACCAAAGAAAGAAGTTTTTTTTACAACTATCTGTATATATAAATTAGACTTGAATGAAATTCATTTTTTCAGTAAGGATTATTGAATATTTACTATGTACCATGAGCACTGAGGAGATAATATATATACAGAAAGGAGAGAAAGAAAAAGCAGAGAGGAAATATGTCAATTAAATGGGGAAAAGCTGATATTTTACTGACTCTCAAAAACAGCATGATGACAATAAAGAAAAAATTGGATTATGGTCTTTTTCAACTTCATCTGAAAATGTCTCCATAACAAGTATATTCCCCTCTCCCTTTTGATGAAACATCTGATCCATAAGGACTACTGGCAATAGCCATCACTCTTATAGGGAAATCTGAGCAAATGAATAGATAAAACACTTTCCCTTTAGAGGATTTTTCAAGGCATGTCCAATATAGCCCAACTCCAAACTGCAATGTGCTTCCTAGTCAGAACATACACCCGAGTGAAATGTAAATTCCTGCCCCTGCTATAAATATTGTCTTCAGGGAAATCTTTCTCAAGGAAGAGAAAAATTATAGTATAATACATTTGGATAGACACAACAAACCTGTCACCCTTTTGATGAATCGATAAATATGTTTTTATTGTTACTGTAAAGTAGGTTATATATGTACATAGTTGTATGGCTCTTTTTTTATGCATGAAATAATGTGGGATTGCACTCACTATGAATTGACTTACAGTTTTCATTGTGGTGTATCACAGCAGAAAGTTATATTCACAGACCAACACTGCATATATCTTTCTAGGAAGAAATCTGGTGGTTTCGAAAAGTCTTTGCTACAAAAGCAAAAGCCGTACTCCTGTCTTGGTGACCTGAACTTTGCTGTGGACGTTCTCCACCTGCCCAGTGCCTAAGCCTGCTGCTTAGTTCCTTTCTATTTTATCTCTTCCTTTCCCCTAATCTCCCCCATCCTGTCACTGTGGCACCCAAGAGATAACACATGACTCCAAAATAAGGACCAAAGGAAAAAGGCCTACCTCCTTACCAAAGCTAGTTGGAACATAAGGACCCACTGTGGCTATTCAAAAGTGCGGTCAGTTTAAGGGTAGCTGATGCTCCCCCCAGGGAGTTTGAAGTTGTTTAACCAAATTGCCTTGATGGCTTTGCTTTGGGGAAGAAATTGCCCTTTATTGGACAGCCATTAACCATTTGTCTATGGACATCCTATGGGAAGAAAGTGTTTCCATGGGAGCTACTCTCCCAAAATATATCTACTAGAGAATTTACCTTTGTACAGTCTAAGGAAAAGAATCATTGTGTTGTGCAGGCTGAAGGGCTAGCAGCAAATGTAATTTGCTTAAAAAACCCCTCTTTTTTCACCTATTTCTATTTAGATATTTAAATGATTTTAGGGGTGTTTGAAATACTTAGAAATACTTCCTAATGCTTGCCCGTATGTTTAGAAAGAGACTTATCAATACCAGCACCAGCAGCACCATTGATTTTACAATAAAGAGTCACTTTTAATTCATTACCAAAAGAATTAGATTTAATAAATTCATGCTATTTTTTTCACTTTATGCAATGCCTCTTGATAGTGACTCAAAGTGCATGACAAGTGTTTTCTTTGTGAGATTGAATAAAGAAGCAAGGGAAACATATATAACCCTCAGTGTACAAAAAGATAGAATTCTAGCTGACCCCCTATGGGAAAAAGCTTATGCCCACCAAAAGCAAACAAAATCTACCAATGTTTCATCAAGATACATTTTACTAGATTACAGAATTGGGTATTCTTTCACATGTTCAGCAAATAGTCCCTGAGTTCCTGCTTCACATAAAGCGCGATGCTGGGAGCTATGGGAGTGGTAAAAACACAGGTTATGACCCATGCCCTTAAGAAGCAAACCGTTTAGTAACACCAGCTGAGGTGACCTTTGGTCCTACCCAGAAAGGGCTCATTGTTGAAAATCTCAGAGGGATCTTGTTACAGGAACATATCACCCATAAAAATCTATGATCCTGGAGCATAACATATGCTACTTTCCCCCCAAGCCTACATACCCTTTAGAATAATCCCTGAAAGTTGCATTACCTGTCAATAGGGTAAATCTTTACAGTGAGCCTTTAGTTATTCCAGAGGACAATGTGACATTTACTCAAAACCCAAGGGAAAGGGTCATTTAATCTGTTTCAGTTCCAGATGCCTCTTCTATAAACTTGAGATACTAATACTGATACTTTGTATCTCATAGGTATATTGTGAGGATTAAATGAGATAATGAGTTTAAACCACTTAGCCTGGAAATAAGTGTAAATGAATGTTAGCTCTTAACAATGATAAAAATAATAATATAGTGTTCTACCATGTATGAAAACTGCTAGGTGTTTCTGGAAATTTACCTACCTGCTTTACAAAGATGCTTTAACTTTGTTCATGGTACACTGGTTAGGAATTGTTAAAAAAGAAATGACTGACATGCTTGAAAACTGCAAGCAGTACACCTTGGTCCTCTGGCCAGCATCCCCAATTTTAGAATGCTCCTAGGTGAAGGGCTCAAGGCTTTAGTTCATTACCAAAGCGGAAATGGTGAGAAGAAAACTTGACAGGAGGAAGTCTGTCCAGTTGTTTATTTCCCTTCATCTAGGGTCATAGAACATATAGATCAGATGCTTGAAGCTATTAGGAACAGAAAAAGAAGGGGGGAAATAAGCCAGAATCAATGCAGCAACGCATTTTGCGCTTGCCCTGAATTAATGTTTCTGTATCAGTGTTGTTCCTGATTTAACTTCCTGCTAATGTCTTTGAACGTTTGGTCTATATCTTTTGCCAGTTCCAATACAGAAAAATCCACATCATGGATTCCCCAGAGAGTCACGAGGAAAGAAATCTGCAAACCCAACAGAGACGGCAAGGAATGGGAGTAGGTTTGAGCAAACCTCCTTGGGAGGTAATTATTATAGAGAGATTTGATGCTCTCACATCACAAGATACAGCTATGATCAAAGCAAGAGCTTTCACTGCTCACCAATAACGTAAGTGCAAATTGTTTTTAGAGAGTGGAGAGGTTTCACAGTCATAGCATTGTTACTGACTGTATTCCCTATGATGTACTTTACATCTCCATGACTGTTTTTATACCTGTCAATTTGTACATCCTTAACCCCTTCCCACTTGCACCTATCCACCCCATCTGGCAACCATCAAAATGCTGATGTCAATAAGTATTAGACTTACTGGGGTGATCACTTTGTTAGTTTATATAAATATCCAATTGCTATGTTGTATACCTGAAAAAAATATAATACTGTATGTCAACTGTAATTTAAAATTTTTTTAATTAAAAAAAAGTTGAGAAGTTTCAGAAAGTTGATTCCTTTTCTTGTTCTCTTTCTTTAGGACAGTTTCAATAAATAACTGTTGAAGGTATAAAAAGATCTAGAAATCATTTTGTGGTTTCAGAAATGTGTCCTACCATGACTGGGCCACTGCTTTCTTTTTTTTTAAGATTTTATTTATTTATCTTCAGAGGGGGGGGAAGGGAAGGAAAGAGGGAGATAAATATCAATGTATAGCTGCCTCTCATGTGTCCCCCACTGGGAACTGGCCTGCAACCCAGGAATGTGCCCTGACTGGGAATCGAACCGTGATTGTTTGGTTCGCAGGCCCGTGCTTAATCCACTGAGCTACGCCAGCCAGGGCACCACTGCTTTCTAAACTGGATTCACTGGAGGTATTAGTAGGTGCTGCATGAAAAAGAAAGCTATCCTGACAAAAATAATATAGGGGAACATGTCATATTAGCTATAATGCCTATGCATAATACATATTGCATATTAAAAGCTCTGAGAAGTCCCACAGTAAAGCAAAATTTAAAATCTGTGTACCAAAGGGATACATAAGAAACAGTCTTTCTTTTTTCAGGTAGCACTTGGAACAAAGTATTCACTGGCAAATCTATCAATTTCATGTCAAACCACTGAATGTAATAGAGTAACATAGAATAGCTAACATTTACTGAGTGCTTAATATATACCAGCAGAATGTTATCCTATATACTTTGCATGTATCAGCAGCCCGTTTTATCCTCCCAGAAACCCTATGAGGTATATGCTATTACTCTCCTACCAGGTTATAGATAACCTCTTGAGCTTACTCAGGTAGTAACTGGTGGGGCCTGGCTGCAGCCCAGACGGTCTGCCTCCAGGCCACCTCAGACCTGCACACAGGTAGAAAACTTGCAGGGACTTCAGAGAAGGGCCAGGTACTATTTACAACATCTTGGGAGAAAATTCTGTTCTCATCTAGGAAGCAGATACTAAAAAGAAGGAATAATATCCCCATATGCAAAATAGGATTCAAATAAAAATTTAACTATAGAAAAAAAACAAGAATAAAATTTCTAAAATAATGGAGGTAAAGGCTACAGGATTATTTTCTCATGAATCTTTTCATATGAGAATATTTTGTCACATGTACCTCTTTAGGCCACTCTTTATGAAAATCAATAGAATTAATAATCCCTAAATTCTAAAAAACCTTCAAGTGTACAGGATTTCACATGAAGAGGTTGATAGGGCACACCCAGTGTGGGTGACCTTCCTTCCTTATAAGTGAGCCAGCCCACAAAAAAATGTCCTAGACATTAATATTTCTACCCTAGAAATGAGCTTATTGGAACCATAATGAAAGTGATGCTTAAAAGGCACAAATGATAATTTAATGACCTCTTAAAACAATGAGACCCTTTATAAACACGTCAACTGTATGGGTTGCACCTCTGTAAATTATCCTGAGATGACAAGATTATTGATAAAAATGCGGGACCACTGAACTGACACAAATGCCACCCAACCCTTGAGGCTATGTAGAGTTAAGCCAAAATGTTTGTTCAGCATCCTTCACTGTCTATATCACCCATTCATACACAAACAATAAAAATGAGAAGGCTAAGGAAAAGTTGGAGAGCAATTTCCATTAAGGACTGTCAAGGAAAATCTGTTCCTGATAGGAAAACAAACAAAACAAAACTATGCTAAGATGTTAACAGTAAAGACCCAAGGATGATATTCGTCTTTGACAGTAACCCTCAGCCACTCATTCCCGCACCCTTTAGTCCTGGCCCTAGCCATTAGTGAGACTTAGGTCCTGCATTATTCAGTTCTCCTTACTGTCCCCCAGAGAACTCACCTTAGCATGTGTGGAAGAATGTTCCTTAAATGAGTATCTATGATGGGACTGGAATTTGCGTCAAATTTCAGAAAGGTAGAGATGATACAGGCTTCTGGAATGCTATTCTCAGAAGAAAAAATGGAAACCTAAAGCTACTCCCCATACATGGCAAATGTTATCTCGGAATCATTTCCCCCCCATCTTTTTTTCCCAGACAAGTACAGATCATCTCTTTCTGTTTCCTTTCCTTCTTTGTCTCTTTTTATTACAAAATTAAAAATTATTGGACAGTATCCCAAAACACTACATATTTCACATCTTGATTGGGCTAATTATATTATCCTGCCTGCCAAAATGATTTCATCAATGAGCTGGCAATGCAGAAGCTCTCCTAATCAATTCTTTGAAACTTAATTAAGGACTCTGCCTGTCTTGGAGGATTCAGACCCTGACACAGGGAAGGGCTTCTGTGGAAAGGGTGGGTCGTCGAAGCTCCTGGCAGACAGAGCCCGTATCCCTTACCAACATCTGCTATTTGGTTGCTTTGGTATTACTTTGAACTTAATGGAGAGATTCTCTCTAGTCCCTGAGCCTCCATCTTCTTCTTGGTTACTATCATCTATGACCCACAGTGGTAATGGTTTCAAAGCCATCCAAAGGTTCCAGATTTATTCACAGACAGATGTGCCAGGCTAGACCATGGAAGTCAATTTTGTGGGTTAGAAACTTTAAGCTGGAATCCCTTCATCTCTCACATGGTTGTACAGAGAAGGCCTGACAGATAAGGAAAAGAAAAACAAGTTAATAAACAGGACGACATTACGGGAAGTGGACTGAGCCTTGGTGGTGACAGGCTTAGCAATCATGTGAGCATGGAACAAAATGGGAAACATTTACCAAGGCTGTCATTATGGACTACAGTTGGGCCAACTGAGAACGGCGATAGAATTTTGAAAAGTCTGATCTTTCTTGATGGAAGACTTACTAATGTAAATACACAGATATTGTTTAAAGATGATGTAATCAAGATTCCCCACTGCAAATATCTACTATGGGATGTGTGTTATTTTACTTGATGCTATGGGGTTCACATAGGATGTAGACCTTCATTTCAACCATCTGACACCTGAACGAAGACATGTGGGACAGGAAGTCCATATGGAGAGCCAGGAAGTACGTGAATATTAAGGCAAGGCTGGAACAGAGGAAAATATGGTTGGGCTGAACTGGCAAATTCTAGTACAAACCCTGCTACAACACATGAGGTATAAGGGAGCTATCATTTTAAGCATATTGATGAGTTTGCTAATAGTCTCAATTATTTAAGCCCAAATAAATCAAATGTACGGATTTCAAAGTTTTACAAAGTTCAAAAAGATTCAAATTAAGGATATTAAAAATAAATGTGTTCAGAGCAAATAATAATCGTATTTTAGAAATATGTTCTTAAACAACGCATAGCAAAATTCAAGTGTAGACTTCTCATAGAGCTAGTCTAATTAATTGCAATATTACTCTTAGTTTTTCTTAGATTTTCTTATGCTTCAATTTGTAGTAAATATGTTTTTCAAACTCAGTTCCTGATTAACAATTGATTGTAATCAATGATATTAAATTTCAATGAGGAGTAAATTATTTGATAGCACTAAAGAGTTTCATAGTAAGTTTTGGGGATTTTCTTCTAGAACCTAGTGTTTCTTCTCTTCATAAATTAACTTAAATAATTTATTGTGTAATTACTTGATTCATGTGCCTCGAGCCCACTAGAACAGAGGTTCTGTGGAGGTAGGGAAAATGTCCATCTTATAAAGCTTTGTCTTAGTACTCAGCATATTTTCACCTTTATATGTAGGCAAACTTTATTAACAAGTGAATAAACAAGCAAAAAAAAACATTACATCAATCATTTCATCAATGTTATAATTATTGGGAAGACCATGATTATAATAAGGGGGTGATAGCAAAGACTGAAAATATTGGTGAAAGGATGTTCTCCTCTGTAACATTACTAAACCAACCAAGAAGTGTCTAATTTCCAAGCCATGTTACTTTTACTGAAAGTTGAATTTTGGAATCCATGATTGAGATGCTTTTCTCATAAGATACCCCAGCCCTGGGTACACCCCTAGTGAGCAAATACACATGTTCTGGGGTGCTTCATTAAAACTGTCTTCATTTCACAGTAAGTTCTTTAAGGGGACAGCCTATATTTCTTATTTCCTTGATTAAATTTAGCCCACCACCATACATATCTCCCTACCCTAAATAACTATTCTACTTTCCACATGATCCAGGAAAACACACTTTCGTACTGGGAAAGAGAGATCATCTGACTTTATTCAGAAAATGACTGAGAGTAAGGAAACAGGAGGAAGAAGCCATTGAGCTCTAATTCTTTTTTTTTTTCCTTTCTTTAAAAATATATTATATTGATTATGCCATTACAGTTGTCCCATCCCCCCCTTCATTCCCCTCCACCCTGCACACCCCCTCCCACCCACACTCCCCCCCTTTAGTTCATGTCCATGTGTCATAAGTTCTTTAGCTTCTACATTTCCCACACTACTCTTGCCCTCTCCCTGTCTATTTTCTCCCCACTGTCTATGCTACTTATTCTCTGTACCTTCTCCCCACCCTCTCCTCCCACTCCCCTGTTGCTAACCTTCCATGTGACCTCCATTGCTGTGGCTCTGTTCCTGTTTTAGGTGTCTGCTTAGTCTGCTTTGGTTTTTGGTGTGGATGTTAATAATTGTGAGTTTGCTGTCCTTTCTCTGTTC
>PVKM010018793.1:0-24769 GCA_004027735.1 Carollia perspicillata | reverse complement strand
AGGGAGTACCAGGAAAAACCTCTGAAGTTTGTCAAGGCTGTAATATATTTGTGTAAAAAAATGATTTTTACAGGAAGCTTTCAAAATGTATATTTAATAATATAATATTTTGTTATTTTATATTATAAATAAATGTATATTAACAGGCACAGATATCCAGCTATACAATGATCAAAACAAAAAGTATACCTGAGCATAAGTAAATGGCATTTTAAGGAGGAATAAATGAATCAGGGATTATAACAGAAAAGAAACAATATCAGAAAAGTCCTTTAATGAACTGGTATAGTGATTTGCCCTTAGATCATTGCTTAAAAAATATTCCTCATCTATTTAGTGATTTCAGGCATCTGAGGAAATGTAGGTGGAAACAATAGATTCTCCAGCTTTCTAAGTGATGAGGAAGAGAAAGAATACAAACAAAAGCAAAACAGAGAGAGTATGTTTGACACATACTCCTACCAAAAGCACTTAGGTCTATTTGCTCACTTGCTATTTAAATGTACATGGTATAACAAACCGACTAGGTTATGAATTTTTATTTATTCATTCAGGGAACTTATATCTAGTAGTCACTACGTGTCAGCAAATATGGGAAACACTGATGTTACAGGGATTCAGATAAGAAGGCAGAGCATCATTTAAGCAGTTTATGAAAATACAACACTGAGTATTTTAACAGTGCTAATGAACACGCCAATGAAAACACAAGAAACACTCTGTTTGATTTTGTCTGAGGATGCTGGAAAGGGCTTTACAATAGACAGAGCGTTATGGTGCTTCTTGGGGAAAGAGAAGAAGATTTTCAGTTCTAGGCAGAGGGAACATGTGCAAAACAGTGATTAGCCCAAGGTCATTGTTGCCTTGGGTATAAAAAAGGTAAGAAAAAAAATGGCATGAGGAACAGGAAGGTATAACAGGGAAGGGAAACCTAAGAGAACTTTATATATGATGGGATAGAAGTCTGTGATTTAATCAGTTGGTAATTAGGAGAAAAGGAAGTTATTTGTATAAATCATACTTGTGATTTTTGAAAGAACTGTGTGTTCCAGAATGAGTGGATTAACTGGTGGTTGTAGGGAGTTCTAGAAAGTTTGCTATTTCATGTGAGGTTTGGGCATTTAAAAAGATAGCATTCACTGTGGAAGAGAGAAATGAGTCATTCGCCAGAAAATTGAACAGCCCTTGGCAGGGTAAACGGCCTGGTTCATTCCTCCTGCTACCAGGAGTATGAATGATGATGGCTCACAGTTTCCATTGACAAGAGGTGCTTCTTAACTCAAAGTTATGCATCCTCCGTGGGGGTGGCCTTGGTAGCCCAGATCCAATGACTGGTCTATTCAGAATTACAGAAACCCAGGACCTGCAGGGACACTTCTCCAAAGAGGTCATACAGATGCCCAACAGACATAAGAGAAGATGCTCAAAGTCAATAATCCTCAGAGAAATGCAAATTAAAACCACAATGAGATATCATTTCACACCTGTCAAAATGGCTATTATCTTCAATAGATAAACAGACAAGTGCCGGTGAGGATGTGCAGAAAGGGGAACCCTAGTGCACTGTTGTTGAGAATGCAGACTGGTGCAGCCACTGTGGTAAACAGCAGGGAGACTTCTCAAAAAAATGAAAGATGGAACTGTCTTTTGGCCCAGTGATTCCACTACCAGGAATATACCCCAAGGATCCTGGAACACCCACACAAAAATTATTTGCAACCCTATGTTTATAGCAGCACTATTTATAATAGCCAAGATTTGGAAACAGCCTAATGCCCATCAGTAGATGAATGGATAAAAAGCTGTGGTACATTTACACATGGAATATTAAACAACATTAGCAGAGAAGAAACGCCTACATCTTGCAACAGCGTGGATGGGCCTGGAGGAAATTATGCTAAGTGAATTAAGTCAGAAAAAAAACCCAACAGCAACCTACATGACCTCACTTATATGTGGAATCTAGTAAACACAATAAATTAATGAACAAAATAATAACAGAAGCTTAGATACATAAAGCAGACTGAAAGCTGCTGGAAAGGAGGGCAGTGGGCACGGGTTGAAGGATGGTGAAGGGATTCATCAAAGGATATTTATGCACAACCCATGGATATAGACAATAACATGGGGATTGGCTTGAGGGTAGAGGCGATGGGGCTGGGCGAAGGTGGGCAAAGGGAGAGAAGGCCAGAACAACTGCAAGAGCATCAACAATAAAGATAAAGTTAAAAAATAAAAATAAAACTGCCTTATGAGTCAGCAATTCCACCTTTATCCAAAGAAACCTAAAACACAAATTCAAAAGAATATATCCACCCCTGTGTTCAGTATTCTATCTCGGCCTTTTACCACTGAACACATAGAGGCGGAACTAGAGAATGTAGTTCAGCAGAGGAGAGCGAAGGTAATTGGTTCGATTCTGGGCAGTGGAAACCACAAGAGTGCATGAGATCTCCCAAAACAACACACAGGGAAAGAAAAAAGTGGCTGCTGAGAGAACAGGGCAGCGTAGGGCAAACAGACCTGACTGAGGTTCCAAAGAACCTGAGGGGAGAACCAGGTGAGGATCGGAAGACAATACTATGAATTTCAAGGGAATCAGAAGTATTTTTTAAAGATAATAGCCATTAATGAAAGCCACATCCAATAAGGAGAGGATATAAAAATGACTTTGGATTTAGCAATCTGAGCAATATTACAAGGCTTAATGAGTGCAATTTTAGTGGCATAATGGGGGCAATGGTAAGAATTCAAGCATTGAAAACTAACAAATGAGAGGAGGTTATGTAGAGAATATAATGAATTGAGACATTGGGAGGGGTTATCTAGAAGTGAAAGAAAAAATAAATAATAGAAAAAAATTCAAAGGTAGATTTAAAATTTTTATTTTAAGTTTTAAGGTGAAAAAGAAGCATTTTATAAGAAACTAACCATGGAAATAAAGACTGTCAATATACACCAAGGTTTATGGCTGAAGAAAATTCCCAAGGTCAGGGTACATTACAAAAGAGACCTCAGAGAACTTCTTCACCCCTTCTGACATGTGAGGACACAGCAAAAAATGACATCTATGAACCAGGAAGGAGGCTCTCACCAGTCACCAAATGTGCCGGCACCTTGACCTTGGACTTCCCAGCCTCCATAACTATGAGAAATAAATGTTTGCTGTGTACAAGCCATACAACCTATGGTGTTCTGTTATGACAGCTCAAACATACTGAGAGAAGAAAAAGTGAAACAGTAAAATGTATATACATACACACACATATATTTCTTACACATGTATGTAATTGTGCTTCTAAATGTATGTATGTGTATGAACATGTCTGTGCATGTTTAGTGTTGTCATTCTGAGGAACTAGTTATCTTTCATTCATTTCCTATAACTAATGCTGTATATTCATTGAAGAAGCTGACATTGTACCATCGGCTTGAAATTTTCAATTCATCACAGTGCAAAACCTTAAAGTTCAGATCTGTTTCCACAGCAACCGCAGTGGAGCTCCGCAAGCATGTCAGACTTTTTTGTGGTCTTAACCTACATGTGTGCAGGAAGGCTTGCTAATCTTTGATGCAGCATTTAGAAGTTATATTGATTACATAAGCCTATGCCTCTGGTTTCTTTCCCGCATTTGAAAATTCAATGACAATTTTACACAGGGGTAATTTTTGAGCTACAAATTGGGACAAAAACATAATTGTGAGCAATTGGGGATTCAGCTATATTTTATATAAAACAATTGGTTAGCTCTGTGAAAAATAGGAGGCATTGACAGTCCATCTGTAAAGTCAAATCTGATCCAGGTTTGAGAGCTCTTCCCTACACGCCTCCACGTGCTCCTCCACGTGCTCCCAGCTCTTGCTGGGCGACTGCAGCTCTTGCTGGATGATGGCTGCCTCATGAATGCACATGACTAGATGGCTTGTGTGTACTGTGGGTCACCACCACCTTTCAATCACTCTTCTCCAATCATCTGAGTCTCCTGGCTTCCGATGAACTGCAGCAACCTGAGTCTAGTGCACTTACTACTTTTGTAGGGGGCTACTTGTATCCTCCAGAGAAAAAATGCTGCATCATAACACACACATGAGTTAAAGAAACAGGATTAACTAAATTGAATCCTTAGCAGCACTGGTCAAGAAAATGGCTCTCCAAGGATTTAGGGGAACGATTTTATAAATGTAAGAAAAAGTAACATTAGGTTGCTTACTGAAATATCAGATTACTGCTTCCTGAAGAGTGAGGTTTTGCTTTGATTTTTATGACCAGATGTTAAAGACACAGTTTTTATTCAGGTTATGTTCATTTTATACTCACAATGCTTAAAGTTCAGAAGTTTTAGTGTGATGTTTGAGGTTTCTTAGTTACAATCAGATTACAGAATCTCTTCTTACAGGGTTTTTTTGTTACTTCCATGACCACAGCTGCCATTTACCATTTGGAATTCATTTTGTGTAAACATATTGCCTCCCACCGCCCCCCCACACCGATTTGCCCTTGAATGGTCCTAGTAATGGTCAAAGAATATAGGAAAACCAATGTGTGGCCAATGTATTAAACTAAGACAAATATTTTCATTTCAGCTGTCCAAATAATCCTGTTCCTTGCCTAAATATGTCATTTTTACACAAAATTACTAGTCAAAATCTTTCAAATGAATAGTTTTGCAACTCTGTAAAGTTATGGTTCATAGTGCATAGGAGTTTTCAGTGATTCTTAATAATTCACCTGTTTGTGGCCATTCATGTTCGTTCACATAACTCAGAACAAGTATCAAAATCTTCCACATCCTCCTTTGGCTTTCTAACCCTTCTCCTTTACCATAAAAACTTCTTTGCTATTTCCCATGAGAAATGGATGTCATCGGGCAGATGCACACCACCAGCTGTTTACCCCTATACAACCTACGAACATTTGTATACCAATGACTTTTTCCTCCGGTCTCAGAATTAAAGAACTTATCTATTCTAAAATAGGACACCTCTACTCTGGGCACTGCTGTCAGACCTTGGGAACTGTGACTCCAGCAGGGAAAAGGAAAGCTGGAGGACACGGTCACAATAAAAGTATTCTAAAAAGAGTCTGCTGAGCTCAGATGTCCCCTGCCCACACCTCAGCATGGCCTTATTGGAGTCACACTACTGGTCCAGCTCCATGTCCCTCCTTTCTCTTATGGGAGTCCCCAAGCTGCTGAAACATTGTTACCACACCAGTGATATTCTCTTCTGATTCACTGGTGCTCACCGTCCCTCCTTACTTCCTTGTGGCCTAGGAGAAGTGGCCTAGGGAAGGGACAGCTGCCTGCTGTCCCTCCTGTGATTATATAGCAAGCAATCTGGCTTCCGAATGTGACTGTTTATTATTCTGCCTCTTTATGTCTGAGATAAGGACAATTGAATTTTCTACTAGATACAAATTCCTGAAAGTTCAGTACAAGATCTTGCACAAATTATCTAATTCCAAGGTCTCAGTTAGGGGACTGGCCATCAGCTCTAACAGTTCCTTCCAAATTATTCATGAGCTTAATGTGACAAAAATTTCTTGATGCCCACGTTGAGAACGATGAAATTCTAAAAGGGATATGAAAATGAAATGTCTTTCTCTGGAGACTTCACGACTGTGGAATTTGATTTAAGTACTCTTTTATAGTTCTAATTAAAATGACACTATTAAAGGCAATGTTACATGAAACTTTTGTAGTATAAATATTAATATGACCACAATTAATTAGAATTATAGAGAACCCATAAATGGAAATAATTTTAGATTTTTAGAAGGTATTTGTCCTTAGAAGTTAAAAGTGGAGTTTGTCAAAGCAAATATATAAATATTGTGTGTACTTCTTAAGCAGTATGGTAACTCAGATAAAGAAAAGGCATGAAAAAGAATATATCTTTCTTCCTCAATCAATCGCCACAAGTAAACTTTTGAAATCACACTGTCTTTGAAAATTCTCTTTCCCTATTCTCCAAACTCATCTACTTATTCCTTTTAATGTTTCTATTATTGGAATTTCAATTTTTATCTTATAAAAGGCATTGTATGTGTGTTATATAGTACATACATTATATATAATCAAAATAATGCATATTTTCAGCTTATAGAGTATGATTTAGCATTGAAAACAGCATCCTTAGTTCCTTCCTTCTCTGATTCTTATTCCTCAGAAGTAACCACTAGTAAGGCTTCTGTTTTCAAGTCTTCTCTTGTTTGCATGTTCACTTCCACTTTGTAACGACAGGATCAGGCAGCGTTCTTCGTTTTTCAGTTTTAGGCATCACCCCATACCGCAAACAGAGATGCACTTTTTTACATTTCCCTCACCCATGTCTGTTTTCTCCTCCCTCATCTTTCCATTATAGTCACATATATATTTACATCACCTTTTGGTTCATTCATTAGTCAGTGTTTGCTTTATTATGACCATGTAACATCATTCACAGCAAAGCCATGTGGTATACTATGATTAGTGTTCCTTAGTTTAAAAACATTTTGGTTTTATCCCCTGCACGTATTAACTATCTCATTTTTTAATTTTACTCTATTTTCCATGTATCATTTATGAATTTAGTTCCAAATTTCCTGACAGAACGGTCAAATTCTTCTCAAGTTCCTCATATACACTATGTTTTCTGAATCTGCGTGGTGGCCCTGTGTCCGTGTCTGCCACCTCCCAGGACAGTTGTGGAAACTCGCGGTGGGACCACCGTTGGCCAGCATCGTGGGGATTCTTTCTACAGCTCTCAGAACCCCCATTTCCGTGTTCTTGTGTTTTTATGTTCTTAATTTACTACTGTTTAAAAAAAATCTAGAATGTCTCCAATCGTTTCCTGAAAACAGCATGCATAAATAAATGTTAAGAGGCTCACATGTCTGAAAACAGCTTCCTTCCACTATCACATTTGATTTTTTGTGGTTTGGGTATTAATTACAAACGATTCTCACGTACAATTCTGAACATTTTGGCCATTCTCTTTTTCCTTTGGGAAACCACTTCTCTAGTCCGTTGGTTCTTCCGCTTGAAATCAAAATGTGCCCTGCTCGGGCCATAGGGGTGACCGGGCCACACAAACTGTACACCCCCTGACTCTCATAACTGATTCAGGACTGGGCACGGAACTCTAACGACTCAACTCAGATCTATGGGCTTCAGGAGACAGAAAATATATCCTCCCTTCTCTTTGAAGATGCCTTTAAGGCTGGAGCTGCCAGCAGCGCCCTCCCCTGGCCGTATGGAGGATGTGATTCAGATCACCATTATTTTGCATGATGATGCCAGCAGAGAGGAAAGCAAATTAAGGGTTAGGAGGAGGGAGAGGGAGAGGGACCCCAAGACACTGTTTTCACCTTTAGAAGCAGCCACACTGAAGCAAATATTCTTTATTTTATAGAGCTCTACTTCTTTTATATTTTGAGCTCTACTTCTTTTACTTACAAACAAAAGGATAGCTAACAAAACTACGTTTTTAAAGTAAATGAAACAAAAACTCAGTCAAGCAATTGCCTGTCTCCGACCACACTTGGTGGATGGCAGGGGCACGTTTTCAGCCCCAGACTTTTCTTCTGGGGCACTCTAGCTTCGCGCATGTCACGCGTCAAAGCACAGACCCTGAATCCTGGTGACATCAGGCGCTGGAGGCTTATCGGTATTTGTTATTTGCACTCTTATTAAACAAACAAACAAAACAATGAAAAAAAAAACAACAAAAGGCATAGTGAGCACGCCTTATATATCAGTCCAAATTTGGGTTGGACTGATAACTTTTGTTAGGTTCAAATATAAAATAATGGTGAAGGTATATACATATACATGTACAAAATCACCTCGTGAGGTGTGCTACTGTACATACATCTCATTAGTCCTGACGAGAATGCTGTCCAGAGGACACGCGGCAAACTCAGGCTCCTGGCTTCCTGCATATCCCTCCTTTGCCGTGGCTACGCAAGCCATTCTGCAAAGTTCTGACCTGCTTTTGGCTTTCCCGTGACACCTTTCTTAGGTTTAGATTGAGAAAAGTAATGTAAACGTTCCCTACTTTATATGTGTGTGTGTGTGCTATATGTTATATATATGTTATATATGTTAGATATAATATAAAAGTAAATAATAGCATTTTTCCAGTTGATCTAGACATATTTTCTAAAACTAAAATCCCAATAGTTATTTTTTACAGGGATGTGTTGAATTTTTATAAAATATTTATTTTGTAAGATAAGTAAATACGTCGACAAATTTTCTTTAAAAACTAGATGATTAAAAAGTAAAAATACCCCTTTTGCCATGTGAGGAAACAGCTAAAAGACACCACCTATGAACCAGAAAGTGGGCCACACCAGACCCCGAACCTGCCAGTTCCATGGCTTTGAACTTCCAGCCTTCAGTGCTATACCTGGGAGGGTGGCCCTGAAAAGGGCAAGAGAAAATGACCCAAGGCAGCTGCAGGGTGACTGGCTGGTGACTCTCACTGTTGTAGTTATCTCCCTGCTGTTTTGCACTCTCCTCTTGCGACCTCACTGACCTGCCCAACCTGAGAATCAGCCTCTGCGACTTCTGCCCAGGGAACCAGGGCACTGGCTTTCTATGTGCCACCGGTTCCCTGAGCTGGAGACCCTGGGGTTGCCTTGGGTTGACCTGGCCATGGCCAGGCTTGGCGTGTACGGGGGCCCTGGTCCTTACCCTCTTTGTCCCCAGCCTCTCCTCCTGGCCTGGTGCCACAGTACCAAGGGAGAGTAGAAGCTGGTGGTGGGCTTCCTGGCAGCTTCTGTGCTGCTGCCAGGTGGCCTTGGCCTCTTTCTCACCTGCACTTGAGGCGTGGGTTTCTAGCTCTGGGCATTGCCCAGGCCTTACTCATGCTCTTGATTCTGGCCACTCCTGAGTTCCTTGAAGGGCAAAGAAGGACCAGAACAAACCTGAGAGCTGCTGCTCCTGTGTGAAGGCTCACATGATTATAAGGGTTCAGTCTGAATGATGCTGAGAGGAGGTCCCAGATAATTCAAGGGGTTCTTTGTCTTCTCACGCATCCTGTTTCATAGCTACTGCTGATTTCAAATGCTAGCAGATGGGCCCCACTGAGGAGGATACAACTGGCGTCAAGGAGACCGAAGAGTAAAGGTGGTCAGGGCACCTGTGGCTTTAGTGCAAGACTGTCTGTGCTTCGGGATTTCCAAGTTTTCCTAGGACACCCTAAAACCACATAGCTCATTGTCACAAAAATTTCTGCTTTAACTAACTTATCTGGGCAAACGATACTTACTTCATTCTCAGGATGGTGGGGAGATCAGGGTTCCCATCTGGAGGCCAGATATTCCAGGATGATCTGTCACAGGCCAAATGGAAACACATTGAAGTTCCCTGAATGAGGCTTGCGGACCTGCAGCCAGATAGTGCAGGAAAGGCAGCTGGCAAATCATTCCGCAGGTGGGACCTGGGAGTTTGGGAGCAGAACCCACCAATTCCTGGGAAGGGAGGAAGGTGAACAGCACTGAATGGTTTCACAAACTCTGTGTGCATTCCTCTACTGTGCAACACAGAGTTAGAAAAGCTATCAGTACAACTTATGCATTGGAAATGTTGTGTATTTTTCAGCACCTGTGTATTGGAAAATCTGTATTGCAAATGGTTACCTCATTCTAAGCCTGTCAAAGCCACACGGAATGCAGAGGAAATATGGAGGGAAAACAAACAAACTAAAAGTACCAAATAGCAGTACTTACTACTTGCCCACATATTTTATAGTCTCTTTAAACATTTTCTACTTCATGATTTTGTGGAAGAGATAAAACACAACTCAACAGAGAAGGAAATCTGCTAAAACTTTGTTAAAGGGCATAATCCAGTGTTAACACTGTCAAACCATCTCTATTATTCTTTTTTCTGATGAATGTTTCTTCATCATCATCATAATCATCAGTACAATTTCATTATCATAATCATTATTCATGTAAACGTACATTAAGACTATACAAAAATGCTTTCCTTTGAATTGGCCAATGTATGACCCTATTTTCCATTTCCAAATTGGAGATATGTTAACAGTTTTTCTTCTAAAATATTTTTAAGTTCCTGAGTGTAAAGTCCCTTAACTATCTTTTATTTTATAGCTTAATATAGTGAATATTTATTGTATCTATAAGAACTGACCTCAATTTTAGGCAGTGCTAATCAGTCCATTTAGGCATATGTTTATTTGCAAATGGGAACTTTCAGGCTATAATGGAAGTATACCAAACTAGACACCAAATTTGTATGATCTTTTTTACAATCTGCTTCTCAATTTCAAAAATAATTATCTTTGTAATCCTCTGAAGATAGAGAGAGGGCTGGGATTCCATTCTTTCCCCTCCATGTCTCTGGGTTATCGGTGATGTGGTCACTTAGACCCCTGCCATCAATCAGTGCTCTGGAGTGAGGGAGCATCAGCTGTGTGTACAACCCATGCAGTGAACGAGAGTTTGTGGTAGGTGGACATTCATACTGGCACAGCTGCATGCCCCTGGTCCTGGCTACCCTAGGTTAGAACTGGTGTTGAACTGAGTGTTTATGGACCCCTGAATTTCATGTGTTGAAGCACCACCTACCAATACAATATGGTATCCAGAAGGAAGGCCTTTGGAGGTAGTGTTAGATAAGGACCTGAGGGTAGACTCCTTATGATGGGAATGGTGCCTTGTAAGAAGAGACCTGAGAGCTCTTTTGTTGGGCTCATGCACTCTCTCTCTCTCTCTCTGTCTCTTTCTCTTTCTCTCTCTTCTTCCCCTACCCGCCTTCTTTCCTTTCTCTTTCTCTCTCCCATCTGTAAACCTGGAAGAGGGTCCTTATCCAACACTGAATCAGTCAGCACCTTGATCTTAGACCTCCTGCCTTCCAGAACTACGTGAAATAAATGATGTCCTTTAAGCCACATTGTCTGTAGTAATTTGTTATTATGCTGTTACAGCAGCTTGAACCAAGACAGTAATTGGTCCTGACCTTAAAGGACTTCACAATCAATAACATATTATCTATGTGACCTTGGGAAACTTACTTGACCTGGGATTCATTTTCCTTATCTATAAAATGAATATTATGGTAGCATAATTATAAGCATTAAATGACAATATTTGTGAAGTGCTTTAAACAGGTGTCAGCTATGTGATTGTTATAGATGCAAGAACAGTTCTTCAATTTTAAATCTTAGCTCTGCCTTTAAGTGACATTGCTCTTTTAAAAATATGAATCCTATTACAAGTTCAGGAAATGGAGACACTGTTGTAATCAAGACACTCTGGGCTGGAAGTGATGGTAATCAACTCAATAGGTTAATCAAATACATAGTTTATGATCTCATATGACTGAGCACAGCTGAATCCAGAGTCTAAAAATTCATGACTCTGAGGATATCACCAGTTTATATCAGTCTTCTCTCTCTGTGTCTCTCATTTTATATTTTTCTTTCTTTTGTGTTGACTTCACTCCAAACCAGTGTGCTCTGCTGACTCCTTAAAGACTGCACTGTGTTTTTGTGTAGAGCGCCTACCAAAAGGGAGAAAGACCATCCTTCTTCTCCCAGCTCTCCCCCGAAGTAGTCCATGGGCCCATCTTGGTGTCCTGGTTCATGTGCCTGTCCCAGAACTGCCCTCCAAAGTAACAGCTACTTCTAAGTCACAGTCCTCCGCCTCGGAAGCTGAGCAGGTGGGTCCACTTAAACATAGCATTGCCAGAATCCTGGGGAATGAGAGAAGAGTATATTATATTTGAAAAAAAAAACAACTTTAAGACAGAAAATATGGACAGATTTGCTCATAGTCACCATACCATCCGTGTTTGCTCTTCACTTTCCATCTGTTCTCTCACGTGGCTTTTCAGCTACACAAAAGTTTGGGGCAAGTGTCAGCCCGTGTCAAGCTGTTGGGTTTCGTTGATGTTGTGGTTCTTGCTGCCACCTCTGCTTAACTCTGAAATATTCAGAATCCTACTGCTTCCTAGGAGTCAGTGCAGCTCACCCTTTGTAAGAAGTCTAGATTTGGGTTCTCCAACTCCTGTTATAGCGTCTACTGTGTCTTCTGGCCAAATAACTTCCATTTCTACATCTGGAAAATTGGGATGATTATATGACTATCAAAAACAACTGGTGATGCTGAAATCAGATCTATAAATTCACACTCTTTGCTAATTTTGATAAAATTATCAGTGTCTCCTAGAGACCAGAGTGGACAATTGCAACGCATGAGATGCCTTATCACAAAGAACAGGCTGAGAGAGAGTATAATTTGGCCGGTGTTGGTGAGAGCAATTAATTGTGTTCGATTGAGCAAGAGTAAGTAAACCCCTTAAGCTTCCTTTTAGGACTGAGTGTGATTATTGCCTTTGCTTTTCATTTGTTTATCATCTATCTATCTATCCATTCTACCCATTGCAAATTCTAATAGTTGATGTATTCAGAACATGCAATTCTTGTTTGATTCCAGAATGTCAAATACTTCAGGCTTCATCTGCTTTTATTCAGTGATGCTATTTTTGCTTACTTGCTGTGCCTCTGTGTGTCCTATTTCTCCTCTACCTTCTTGTGGATAAAATCTTAGAGAATATCCTTTAATCTCAACAAGGTTTTCATAATAATGTACATCTCTGCAGTTCTGAGGTTAGGTGCACTTTTAAGTTCTCAACAGAGACAAAAAATGCTTTTCCCCAAATGCTTTTATTGTATTGCAATTCCTTCAGCAGCCATGTTCTTGGCTTGGCCAACCTGTGGAGAGCTCATTCACATCCCTCAAATTCTATGGCTCTGTGAATGTGCAATGTGTGTCTAGAAAGTCTGTGAAGCCATCAGCCTTTTCTTTCCTGAGATTAACTCTCTCTTGGCAGAGATAGTTCTCAAAACCCTTCATGGGCTTTTTTCATTATTCACCTCCTATCTTTATCAGGGTCTTCATTAATTTTCCATTCTGCCATGAGGTTAAAATATTTCAAAATAGCTATTTAAACAACCCATAACTAAATATTGTTAACTTGTTTAAAAATACTTCCCCCTTAATTTTTATTACTATTCTTTTTGAAATTGTGCTTTTAGAGCAGGAGGAAAGGGTGCCTACAGTAGCTGATTGTTTTTTTTTTTAATTTTATTTTAATTGTTGTTCAAGTACAGTTTTCTGTCTTTTACTCCCAGCCCAGCCCACCCACCCAGCCCTCCAACTCCCTCCCATTTCCACCTCACTGAGTTTTTGTCCATGTGTTCTTCATACTTGTTCCTGTAAACCCTTTCCCTTTTCCCCTCAAATTCCCCTGAAATTCTCTCCCCTCTGGTCATTGTCAGCATGTTCTCTATTTCAGTGTCTTTGGTCATATTTTGCTAGTTTGTTTGTTTTGTTGTTTAGGTTACTGTAAAATGGGAGATCTTATGGTATTTGTCTTTCACTGCCTGGCTTATTTCACTTAGCATAATGCTCTCCAGTTCCATCCATGCTGTTGCAAAGGGTAGGAGCTCCTTCTTTCTGCTGCATAGAATTCTATTGTGTAAATGTACCATAGTTTTTTGATCCATTCATTTACTGATGGGCACCTAGGTTGCTTCCAGCACTTGGCTATTATAAATTGTACTGCATGAACATTGGGGTGAATAGGTTCTTTTGGATTGGTGTTTCAGGGTTCTTAGGATATAATCCTAGCAGTGGAATTGATGGGTCAAAAGGCAGATCCATTTTTAGTTTTCTGAGAAAATTCCATACTGTTTTCCATAGTGGTTGTACCAGTCTGCAATCCCACCAACAGTGCACTAGGGTTCCCTTTTCTTCACAACCTCTCCAACACTTGTTTGTTGCTTTGTTTATGATGGCCATTCTGACTGGTGTGAAGTGGTATCTCATGGTGGTTTTAATTTGCATCTCTCTGATGGCTAGCGATATTGAGCCTCTTTTCATGTGTTTCTGGATTCTTCATATTTCCTCCTTGGAGAAGTGTCTGTTAAAGTCCTTTGCCCATTTTTTAATTGGGTTGTTTGTCTTCTTAGAGTGGAGCCGTGTAAGTTCTTTACATATTTTGGAGATTAAACCCTTGTCTGAGGTATCATTGGCAAATATGTTTTCTCATACGGTTGGTTCTCTTTTTATTTTAATACTGTTTTCTTTAGCCATGCAGAATCTTTTTATTTTGATGAGATCCCATTTGTTTATTCTTTCCTTTATGTCCCTTGCTCTAGGGGACATATCAGTAAAAGTGTTGCTGCGTGAGATATCTGAGATTTTCCTGCCTATGTTTTCCTCTAGGACTTTAATGGTGTCATGGTTTATATTTAAATCTTTTATCCACCTTGAATTTATTTTTTTGTGTGGTGTAAGTTGGTGCTCGAGTTTCTTTCTTTCTTTCTTTTTTTTTTTTTTTGCATGTAGCTGTGCAGTTCTCCCAACACCATTTGTTGAAGAGGCTAGTTTTACTCCATTTTATGTTGCTGCCCACTTTGTTGAATATTAATTGGTTGTAGAAACTTGGGCTTATTTCTGGGTTCTCTATTCTGTTCCATTGGTCCATGTGTCTGTTTTTATGTCAGTACCAGGCTGTTTTGATTACGGTGGTCTTATAATACAGTTTAGTATCGGATATTGTGATCCCTCCTACTTTGCTCTTCTTTCTCAAATTGCAGCAGCTATTCGGGGTCATTTATGGTTCCATATAAATTTTTGAAGTGTTTGTTCTATGTCTATGAAATATGCGATTGGTACTTTAATAGGTATTGCATTGAATCTGTAAATTGCTTTGGGTAGTATGGACATTTTGATAATGTTAATTCTTCCAATCCATGAACACGATATACATTTCCATTTGTTTCTGTCTCCCTTGATTTCTTTCTTCAGTGTGTGTAGTTTTCATAATACAGGTCTTTTACCTCTTTGGTTAGGTTTATTCCTAGGTATTTTATTTTTCTTTTTGCCATATCGAATGGGATTTTTTTTCTTGATTTCTGCTTCTGCTGTTTCATTGTTGGTATACAAAAATGCCTTCAATTTCTGGATATTGACTTTGTATCCTGCTGTTTTGCCAAATTCATTTATTAGGTCAATGCAATTTTTTGGCTGAGTCTATAGGATTTTCTATGTACACTATCCTGTCCTCTGCAAACAATGACAGTTTTGTTTCTGCCTTTCCGATTTGGATGCCTTTTGTTTCCTTTTCTTGTCTGATCACTGTGGCTAAAACTTCCAATGCTATATTGAATAGAAATGGTGAAAGTGGACAACCTTGTCTTGTGTCTGATCTTAGTGGAAAATATTTTAGTTTTTGCCCATTGAGTATGATGTTGGCCGTAGGTCTCTCATATATGGCCTTTATTGTGTTAAGGAATGCTGCCTCTATTCCCACTTTGATGAGTGTTTTTGTCATAAATGGGTGCTATACCTTATCAAATGCTTTTTCCACATCTATTGATATAATCATGTGATTTTTGTCTTTGCTTTTTTTTCTGTGATGTATTACATATACTGATTTGTGAATATTGAACCATCTTTGCATCCCTGGGATGAGCCCCACTTGGTCATGGTGTATGATCTTTTTAATTTATTGTTGGCTGTGGTTTGCCAATATTTTGTTGAGGATTTTAGCATCGATGTTCATCAGCAATGTCGGCCTGAAGTTTTCTTTCTTTGTTGTGTCTTTATCTGGTTTTGGGATTAGGATGATGCTGGCTTTATAAAAAGAGTTTGGGAGTCTTCCATCATTTTGGATTTTTTTGGAATAACTCTGAGAAGGATACCGGTTAGCTCTTCCTTAAATGTTTTACAGAATTCTCCTGTGAAAACATCTGGTCCAGGGCTTTTGTATGGCGGGAGTTTTTTGATTACTGCTTCAATTTCATCTGCTATTATTGGTCTGTTCAGACTTTCTGCTTCTTCTTCATTCAGTTTTGGAAGATTATATTTTTCTAGAAATTTCACCTGGGTTTTCAAATTTCTTGGCATATAGTTCTTCATAGTAATTTCTTACAATACTTTGTGTTTCTGTGGTATCAGTTGTAATCTCTCTTCTTTCATTTCTGAGTGTGTTTATTTGGGACCTCTCTCTTTTCTTCTTGATGAGCCTGTGCAAAGGCTTGTCAATTTGTTTATCTTGTAAGTTTGTTCAAAGAACCAGCTCCCAGATTTATTGATCCTTCGAATTATGCTTTTAGTCTCTATGTCATTTAATTCTGCTCTGATCTTGGTTATTTCCTTCCTTCTACTTGCTCTGGCTGTCTTTGTTGTTGTTCCTCGAGTTCTTGTAGATGTAGGGTTAGGTCGTTTGTTGGAAATGTGTCTGTCTTTTTTAGGTAGGCCTGTATCGCTATGAATTTCCCTTTCAGGACTGCCTTCTCTGTGTCCCATAAATTTTGATCTGTTGTGAGTTCATTTTCATTTGTTTCCAGAAACTTTTTGATTTCTTTCCTAATTTCACTCTTGACCCATTCATTGTTTAATAGCATGCTATTCAATCTGCATGATTTGAGTGTTTGGATTTTTTTCCCTTGGTGTTGGTTTTTAGTTTCAGTCCCTTGTGGTTGGAGAAAACGCTTGGTATGATTTCAGTTTTTTTGAATTTGTTGAGGCTTGTTTTGTGTCCTATCACGTGATCTATTTTTGAAAATATTCCATGTGCATTTGAAAAGAATGTGTATTTACCTTCTTTGGGATGGAGGACTCTATATCAGTTAAATCCATTTCATCTAGAGCATTGTTCAATGCCACAATATCTTTGTTGATGTTTTGTTTGGAAGATCTGTCCATTTTTGACAGTGGGCTGTTAAAATCCCCTACTATATTTGTGTTGCCATCGATATCTTTCTTGAAGTCCTTTAAGATTTTCTTTATGTATTTGGGTGCTCCTATGTTGGGTGCATACATATTGACAATGTTTATGTCTTCTTGGTGGAGTCTTCCCTTGAGTATTATGAAGTGACCTTCTGAGTCTCTCTTTATGGCTCTTTTTTGATGTTTATTTTGTCTGATATGAGTATTGCTACCCTGGCTTTTTTTTCCCCTGTCCATTTGTTTGGAAAATTTGTTTCCAGTCCTTTGCTTCCAGTCTGTGTAGGTCTTTTGTCCTGAGGTGGGTCTCTTGCAGGCAGCATATGTGTGGGGCATTCTTTCTTATCCATTCAGCTATTCTGTGTCTTTTGATTGGAACATGTAATCCATTTACGTTTAAGATTATTATTGAGAGGTACTTATTCATCACCATTTTCGTACCTGTGTTCCTCTCTCTCTCTTTTCCTTCCTTTCCTTAAAGCAGTCCCTTTAGCATCTCTTGCAGAGCTTGTTTGATGGACGCATATTCTTTTAGACGTCTTTTATCTGGGACACTCCTTATTTGTCCTTCTATCTTGATTGGGAGCCTTGCTGGGTAGAGTAGTCTTGGTTGCATGCCTCTGGTTCTCAATACTTGGAATATTTCTTGCCATTCTCTTCTGGCTTGGAGCCTTTCCATTGAGAAGTCTGCTGTTAACCTTATCAGGGTTCCCTTGTATGTTACTTTCTGTTTCTCCCTTGCTGCCTTTAAGATTCTCTCTTTCTCTTGGAATTTTGCGATTTTAATTATGATGTGTCCTGAGGTGAGCCTCTTTGGATTCCTCTTGAATGGGACTCTCTGTGTTTCCTGGACTTGTGTGACTTTTTCTCTCATCAAATTAGGAAAGTTTTTCATCATTACTTTTTCAAATAGATTTTCTATCCCTTTCTTTTCTTCTTCTCCTTCCGGTATCCCTATTATATGGATATGATAATATTTCATACTGTCTAGCATTTCTCTGAATCCCTCTTCATTCTTTCTGAGCCTCTTTTCCTTTTCTTGCTCTTTCTGGGTGTTTTTTTCTACTTTGTTTTCCAGCTCACTGATCTGATCGTCTGCTTCATTGATCCTGATTTTGATTCCTTCTACTGTGTTCTTCAGTTCAGATATTGTGTTCTTCATTTTGTCCTGGCCCTTGTTGATAGTTTCTATGTCCTTTTTCATGTTGATATGGTTGCAGTGAGTTCATTGCAGTTTCCCTGTAGTTTCTGGTAATTCACTGTGAGCTCATGGAGCTTCCTGATAACTATCGTTTTGAACTCAATATCTGATAGTCGAGTTGCCTCTATTTCATTTATCATTCTTTCAGAGGGTTCCTTCTTTCTATTCATTTGGGAATTGTTTCTTTGTTTTCCCATTGTTTGCGAGACTCTTCTTGTTAGCTTCAGCTTCTTAAATTGCTCTGGCTTCCTGGGTTTATGGTGTGAACTTCTGTGGTAGAATACCTGTGAGATTCAGTGGTGCAGTCTCCTTGGGGTATCCTGGTGTTCACAGCTTCTACCTATTTTTTTTTTTTTTTGATCAGTTGGAGGGGTAAGGCAAAATGGCGTAAGACAGCAAGAGAATATTCTATGATATTTACAGTAGCAACCAGTAGAGAAGAGATAGGAGATCCTTTGTCTATGTATGGTGTTAACCATGATATTCTACCCAACTAGTCACTTTTAAGAAAGGATGGAAAGAAGATAAGATTCTCATTGTGGAGGGAAGGATTGTGAGTTGGATCTAGAAATCAGTGAGGTTGTGGGAGGTTAGATTCTGAGGTAATGTCAGAATGAAGGAGAGTAAACAGGTGTAGAGAATGAGAGAATAGGATTAACCACTACAGTAATAGATTTCAGGAAACCGTGAAGTGGGTTAAGATATGGGACAGATGTTGTGTAAGATTTACAATTGTATGGAATAGCTATTATTTACAATAATAATGTTAGAGCAACAATCATATGACAGAATCTATGAAATCTAGATAACAATAACAGGGACTATAGGACCTTGAGTAGTGTGCTAATGGAGCACAAGTGAATTGAAGGACAGTAAATTAGCAATACAGTATGAAAGAGAGAACAGGGAAAACCTGTCAAATGATACAATATAAGCAGCCAAGTGAAGAAGACTATACAGAAAGAAGAGGAATAAAAAAATACTATTAACATAAAAGATGCAAGAATAATGAAAAATAATAATAATACAAATATGCAATAACTTGCAGGTTCTCAGTAATATCAAAGTGAAATTTGTCTCACTGTCTCAGCTATTGGGATGCTCCCTCTTTGGGTCCAACTCTGGTCTTTTCACAGTTCCTGGTTTTCTTTGTCTCACTTGTGGGTATTTAAAAAGAAAAAGGAAAACAAGCAGAGGAAGGGAGAAAGAAGAGATTAAATTGGAAAGAAAGGAAGAAGAAATAAAACCAGAAGATGGAAAGAGAAGCAAAAGGAATTGGGAGATATAAAAATAATAAAAATCAAAAAATAAAAAATTACTTTAAAAAAATCAAACAAACAAACCAAAAAACGTCTTGCTGGTTTCAAACTGGCCAAATCGCTTTTTCTAGTCTGGCTGGCTGCAGGAGGCTGAGGGGCCATTGGTATTGCTTTTCTCCCTTACCATTCCACACTCAGTCAGCCTCGGGCTTATTCTCCCCAGGGCTAGCCTGTGGCCTCTCTGTAGGGCCTTGGATGTGGGATCCAGGCATGTGCTCACCCTGGGTTTATGGGTGTGGTCTCTGGGTCTTCCACAAAGCACACTCTCCCCAGTTGAAGGCGTGGGTGCACCGCCATGCTGCCTCTGGTCCCACAGGTTCTGGCGCACACTCTTCCCAGGGCTATACATAGGTATTCACAGCCCTTGTGCATTTGCCACTTAGTCCTTACTCCTCTCCCTGTGACTTCAAGCAACCAGGTCTCTCCCAGTGCTGCTCAAACCTTGTTTGGCTGGGGAGGGAGCGGTTAACCCAGCTGTCTCCCAAGAGCCCTGTGGCAGACCCGGAGGATGTGGGGCCTGGGGCTGCAGCCTCCCTGGTCCCCATGCAATTCCTGGGCCCTTATTGTTCTGAAGCACTCCCCTTACCATCTGTTTTTTCCAATATCCGCTACAATTTTTGATCTCCTATTTTCAGATAAGCTGTGGTGCTGTTGGCTGTTTGCTCTGTTCCTCTGTAGATAGGCTAGATTTTTCTCCCATGTGTAGGGGGAAGTGGAATCTGCTCCCTCCTACCACACCACCATCTTCCCTCCTCCTTTGATTGTTTATTATTTGTTTACAGCAGCTGAGAGACAAAATCAATTCATCATCTTTGAGAGGCAACTGCAAGAGAAATTATCAGGCCAATCTGTCTATTTCACATGGCATTATGAACAGCCTTATTCACCACCTGACACTGAGGTTTACGTTAGAAGTGGATGATGGTTGGCCAAGAAAATATGGACCCTCCATAAAGATAAATGATGGGTTTTTCAAGCTAGAAACACTGGACATGAAAAGGGAAGATGGATTTCTTGAGAATCTACAAGTTTTTCTATATTCCATATTTTGCAAAGTAAAGAGTGATAAGAGAGCTCAGTCTGAAGCTGCAGGAGACCTGAAGCCCATTGCCAGAATGGCTTAGATAAGCCTCCAACTTGAGAAGTCTGATATTTGGGATAGTGGTGCTTCCTTCCCCATTATCTAAGATGAATATTAGCAACAGATCTTCTTCATCTTAGTGTTGTGAAGATGAAACGTGCATTAGACATTTTGAAGAGACTGAGTAAATAATATTGCATACTTAGGCATTTTCATGTTCCATGTTATCTAAAACATTTTTCATTTTAATGTGTGCTAGCTGTATGTTAAATCAAATGTTCATGCCTTATCTTTATCTATCATAAAAACCATATGTAGTATCCATTTTATATCTTTAAAGCTGGAACGTTCCAGAGAGATCTAATATATTTTCTTCTTTTAAAAATGTATTTTTTTTATTTTTAGAGAGAAGAGAAGAGAAGGAGAAAGGGTGAGAAACATTAATGTATGGTTGCCTCTTGCATGTCCCCCACTGGAGACCTGGCCTGCAACCCAGGCATGTGCCCTGACTGGGAATCGAACCAGCGACCCTTTGGTTATAGGCCAGCACTAAATCCACAGAGCCACACCAGCCTGGGCAGCTTTCTAATATATTTTCATGTAGATGATCATATTCCCATTATCTTTATGGAAAATAACTGAGAGGTTTAAAAATCACTAGCTTATGAATTTTGATGGTGACTAAATAAGGTAATTTGTGACATATTATCATTCATAATCTAATTTTCCAGTACAATGGTTCTCAAAGTCTGATTTCTGGACCATCAGTATCAGCATCACTGGAAACTTGTTAGAAATGCAAATTTTTAGAACTTACTAAACCTATAGAATCAGAAAATGTGATGGTGGAGCCAGCAATGAGTTTAAGCAGCTCTCCTGATGCACCCTAAGGTTTGAGAATTCCTATTCTAGTGGACCAGTATTTCATCAGCTTTAATATCCTGAAGGTACTGTGAAAACCGTTAAAAATAAAGATTCTAGCAATGCTTAAAGTACGTTAACCCTGATTCAAGCTATGCAGTATGAGTCTCAGATAATTGAAAAAGAAGTAGAAGTAAACCTGATATAAATGCTCCTTGTAATTATCTAGGTTAAACAGATTTGCTTAATGTTGAAGTTGTTCAACATTCTATCTATGCAAAATGAAGACCTACTATTTGCATTGTGTTTACACTCAATTTCTCCATTCCAGGTTTGTGCAAACCAATTTATCGAGTCCCCCAAAGTGTAGTTTTCAAATTATCACATGAATTTTTGCTGTGCGACTATAATGATCCACACAGAACATTCAATGTTCTATATAATATTCCTTAGGTTGTACTTGCATGCGAAATGTTATTTTGCTATGTATAATCAACTTTACATTTATAATGTATTACATTAAATCAGTCTAGTTTTCTTGCATTTGTTAAAGATTCCTCTTCTTTTAAGATTTGAAATAATATTTTTTAGCCAAAGACGAAGATATTTGGTAACTCTGTTTTAGGTAGATTTCAAAGTTGAAGTTAGTTTATGTAACTATGTTAATATTCTCATTGCATAGAATAAGGCTGAAAGAATAGTAAGAATTTGTTGGTTTATTACACAGGATGGCTACAGTGATGGTATTGCAAGTGCTTTTTAGTGTGATGCTGCCAGCAGAAATACAGGTTTTAATGAAGCTTTGCACAGGCTCTTATCTCTTGCTCTGACTGACTCTGTTATAAATAGCTTTGTCGTTGACTCATCATTAGGCTCATATCAGGAATCAGCCTGAGCTGCTCTAGCTTACTCAGAGACCTGCCTGACTTTATGGTTCATAATTTTATATTCATATAGAGTGGATAATGCTTACTTAATGGTTTTATTTTTCTCCACTATTTATATTACCAAATAGAGGTGTAATCTCTGGGTGGCTGAATTTTTGAGATATGCTCTTGCTGTGTGAGTAATTTGTCAAGCATAAATGGTATTATTGTACACCCTTGCCCTCAGGAATACCTCAGCAGCTCTCTCCCTCCATCTCTCTCTGTCTCTCTCTGTCCCTCTGTCTCTCTCTCTCTCATGTGTATGTGTTTAGGACAGAAGAGAAGAGAGGATAAATGAGAAAATAAGCAAGATTTGGGTAAGACATATATGGGTACATGAGTTACATATGGGACAGAATAATATTGTAAACCTCCCTCAAATCAAAGAGCTTTAAGTGTTTTAACACATATCGTTTCTCATGTCATGATCTATTGTGAGTAGCGGTCTCCCAGAAGTCTGTTTTTGAAGGGTGACTTAAGGATCAGGGCTCTTTCTGTATTTTGGATCCATTCTCCTAAAGTCATTTGCTTGTGACTACCGAAATAGGGTTGAAATAGAGAAGGGAGGGAGGGAAGTCCATGGAGAGAGAGAGAAATGAAATTTTAAGGTTTACACTTGGAATTGGGAGAGCTTCATTTATTCTTGTGTTTTATTGGCCAAAACTCATCACTGTGTTACAGCCTCCCTGCAGAACGGTCTGGCGAGTGCCCTAATGTGCACTCCAAAGCACATTAGAACTGGCGAGTAGAACTGGCGAGTATCCGGCCAGTCCCGTCTGGTCACCAGTGTCCTTTTTATTATTCCTCTCATACAGAACACACTCAGCCTTTCCCAAAGCTGTCAACCTCCAAATCCTATCAGTTTCAGTATTCATGCCAAAATCGATGATATTTAAGTGATACCCACTTTTCTCAATTGGATCCAAATATTACTTCTTTCGGTCCATAGACCTATTGTCAAAAAGATATGTTATTTGCACATTCTCCTCCCAATAACCACTCAATTATTTAATGGTGAAACAAGAAGAGTATAAACACCAAATATATTCTTATTTTGGAAGTAAAAGAAAAACAAAGGTTACTGTCCTGTAGTAGAGTAAAATTGTGCCAGACAGACTATGTGAAAGCCTGTACCCTGGACTGGGTAAACTTCTTCACTGGACCCCAGGTTTGCTGTCTGGAGGAGCTCCTTTCTGAAATTTTTGCCCATGTTCTTGATCTGGTCTCTGGCAGGCGTCTCCATGTCTGTTATTGCTCTTGGCCATGTTCAAAGCAGGTTTTTGGAGCCGTACTTATTTTCATGGCAGGTTAGGTGTCCAAGGATTATTTTAAATATTTGTCAAAGCTCTTCTCTCAACACATACCTTTTCTTCAGTCATTTTTTGTCATTCTACATTTTTTCAAAAACTTCATAGGTTTCTGATCTATTCTCTTTGTGTAACTTCCATGTGTCAGAAATCATGTCCAACATTCTCCACTAGATAATTGTTCTCAAATCTAGTCTGTTTATTTCTTTGTGGTCTCCATATCTTTCTGGAACTATTTGTGGTCAAGCTCTGCCACATAAAATGATAAAAATAAATCCAAAATATATGGAAACCATCACTAAAATTTGAACAGAATATTTTTTCACTTCGGATAATTGACCAAAACACCTGCTTTCATGTAGAATTCTAATATCACTAAAAAAGAAACAAAACAAAAAATCCATAAAAATATTACTCATTATTTTAACTCCACATTTTATCCAAGAATTCTGGGTGAGTCCCTAAGCATAGTTCTTATTCCTAGTGATACTTGGCTTAGCCATATTCTTCCCTACAGTCACTGCCACTTACAGTCTCCTGGATGTATCACTCAATGCCCCTAAACGTCATCACTAAAATGAGCATAATAATGATACCTTGTCTACAATATCACTTTGAAGATTAAATTAAATGACATTACATTTTCTCATCAGTGTATATTTGTTAGTCTAGTCTCAGCATATGACAATAATTATTGTTGTTTTTACATAATTGTCATCCATACTTTGGGTTTTACATAACAATGGTGTCTGTTGTATATTTCATACAACCAATGTTTATTGACCTGAATATAAAACAATGATTAAAACAACTTCAAAAACTCTGAGTTTTCTGACTGCTCTATTAATAGCCCATAGCAATTTGAGAAAATTCCGTTCTTATGTTAAGCACCGCTTCCCTTCACCTGATCAGTTCTCAAATGTCCACAGATTAAATCAATACTTACTTATTTATTGAATAAACAACGTTTGGAATAGCAGGTGGCTTTAAGTTGCACGTATATTATTTCTTTGGGCCTCAGTGCTATATTGAGCAATCGTTATCTGTAATGGTTGCTTTAGGAAAAATACCAATTTGTTCCAATAGTCAGGGCATACACATGGCACATGGGCAAATGGCATAAACGGACATATGCAGGTGGCCATGACACCAATACAAGCAGTTAATACTGGACACAGATTCTAAACACCAATGTGCTTTTGGGCTAGAACAAGCACTACCCATATTACCATTATCAATGTGTTTTAAGGGCACTTTAACTAAATTTTATTTCTAAGCTCTTGTTTTAGAATTATTATGCTGAATCAACATGTCAAATAATGCA
>PVKM010018792.1:0-24754 GCA_004027735.1 Carollia perspicillata | reverse complement strand
GTGCTACAATTTTTAGAAAGTATGATTTCCATCATAACAGTAAATTATAAGAGTAAGAGAAAAAGTGATTTTAATACTGGTAGTGAGTTCAGTGTGATTTTTCTTCTTCTCCGAATGCATAGTGACCACAAAGGAACTGAATGGAAACACCAGCAGGGACCGGAAGAGCACATCACATAGGCCTGATGACACTACTGGTAATGGTGGAGTCTTAAATTAAGAAATAATGACATTACTATTAATGTTAACATTGATTCACAAGGCTATTTTGAGAATTAAAGGGTATGTACTCTCTCCTTGTTGTATCCATTAGATGTATAACATTTCCTCTGACAATTCTCAACTGATCTTATATTCAGGAAATGTTCAAAGATATGAAGGTAGGAGAGGAAAATATTCCAGATTATTTCGGTCTTTTCACTCCTGTCAATTTTCCTATTCCAGGAGTATTTCTGGCATAGACCAGAATTTTTCCTTTGTTTTTAAGTCTCTCCTTTCTTTGTCATTGTTACTTGAGTGTGACATATATATGACATATAAAGAAAAGATGGCATGTGGTGGAGGAGATCGGGCTCTGAACTTGGACTTGAGAAAGTCCAAGAAAGCAGCCAAGAAACCTGGACTTGAGTCCCAGCTCCACCACAGCCTCCAAGCGAGGCCTCGAGTTCATTTCAGCTTTCACCCATAGGCTGCGGCAGGTTGTGTTCATTCCTCGGTAGTTGTTTTCTCTGACTTCAGAGAACACGGTACAGGCCGGAGCTAATTCCAGAACTCCAGACGAAAGTGTCCCTCGGTCTCACTTTTCTGGCAGCCTATGCCTGTCCTCCTTATGCACCAGCTGCACGCAGCACCAGCCTGGAGGCCTTTCCGTCTTAGCTTTCCTTTCTTTTTTTTTTAATTTTGTAATTGTGAATATGATAGTCTGATACTAGACTCCTACTTACTAAGCTTTTAACACCATCTTTCATGGTAATGATAGCAACAAACATTTATTGAGTTCTCTACAATGCAGGAAGCATCACGTTAAATGCTTTACAAACATCATTTCATTTAATTCCAACTAAAGCTCTGTGGGGGAAGCATGTTAGTGTCCCCATTACATCGACACGAAAACTAAGGCTTAGAGAAAATAAATAAGTGTGTTTTTGGAATACACTTCTAATTGGCAATAACAAACCAGTGCTTTTGTTTGGTTTTTACAGTCTGCTTCTTTGAATCAGGATCTAAATGAGGCCCGTCCTTTCAAATTGGTTAATATGTCTCTTGGCTCTTCAGTGTTTTTTAATTTATAAGTGCCCTTCTTTCTTTCTTTTTTTTTTTCCTTGCAATTTATTTGTTTAGGAAACCAGATCATTTGTCTTTTACAACTTCCAATAATCTGAATTCCGCTAATTATGTCTCCACAGTGCTGTGGATGGCAGGTCTACTTTGATTATATTACTTTAATTACATAAATCAGTTCTCAGCACAAAACTTTCTAAGATTGGTGAAATTTCACCTGTTTTCCTAAAAAACAAATTGACCCATGCAAAAATGCTGAGATTCGAAAAAGCCATTGAGACTTTTCCCAACAAAGAATGAGCCCCGAGCTTCCTCTCTTCCTTCTCAGTACAGTTTGATTTCTAAATGCATCTAATCGTTTCAAGAACCTCCCACCTTCCCTTCCATCGCTTTATTTCTGTTAACTGAGTAAAGCAGCACGTTTTTCAATTTATTAAGCAGTGTCTCGCTGTTTAGAACCGCTTGGCACTTCCGCAGAGGTGGATTCTCACAGATGTTTGGGAGAGAGAGATGGTCCCACTTTTGCCAAGGTGGTGGATATGCAGTGAAGTCTCATTGTGATTTCAGTTTGCATTTCACTGAATACTAATGAGGTTGAGCATCTTTTCTTCTGTTTATGGCTTGTAGGTTCCCTCTACTCTGATTTATATTCACGTCCTTTGCCCATTTTTAAATTTAGGTGTCTGTTTTTCCTTTTGCTTAGTGATTCATAGAGGGTCTTTATAAGATCAGGATACTAAATCCTTGTCAGTTACATTTGTTGCAAATATCTAAATATCTCTTCTCAGTTTGTGTTTTGTCTCTTTATGGCATCATCTTTTGATGAACAGAATTCTAATTTTTAATATATTTAATTTTATCAATTTTTCTCTATGTTTGTGCTTTAAAAATTTTTTATTGATTTTTACAGGGGTAGGGAGAGAGAGAAAGAGAGACTTGTTGTCCTACTTATTGATGTAGTCATTGCTTGATCCTTGTATGTGCCCTCTCCTGAGACTGAACCTTGGTGTATAGGGACAATGCTCTCCCCAGCTGAGATATGTTTGTCTTTTTTATTAATCTTAAGAAAGAAATCATTCACAGCCACAACTGATATATTCTTTTATCATTTCTTCTCAAATGTTTTATAGTTTTGACTTTCTTAGTTTTCATATTTGTGTTTAATTCAATAGGTATGTATTACTGTGCATAAGTTTGAAGTAGAGATCCAATTTTATTTCTGTCCATATGGATAATGGTTTGCAACATAGTTTTCTTCCTTGTGGTCTACAGTGCAGTTTCTGTCACATACCCAGTTCCCATGTAACCATGGGTCTGTCTCTGGCCTGTCTGTTCTACAGGTCTACTTGTCAATTTCTGCACCAGGGCCACATTGTCTGATTGACCTAGCTTTATAACAAATTTTGATATCTGTTATGGAAAAGCTCCCATCCCCTACACACATTCTTTTTCCACTTTTTCAGAAGTCTTGCCTATTTTTGGCTCTTTGCTATTCTGTATAAATTTGAGAGAATTGTACTTTCAAATTCCACGGAAATACTTACTGAGACTTTTATTAATTAAATCTATATAAATTTAGTATAATCTGGAAGTTAAATTTAATTCAATCTGGGAATAACTAATATCTTTATAATACTTGATATTCCCATTCCAGGACATTATTTTATACAATTCAGAAAACACTAAATAATACCTTGTTTACTACCTAGTCATAGATAGGTACTAATTGAAAGTATAAAGAAGAGCCAGGGATGATTCAATCAATATCCAGTGTTACCTGTTAGGGGGGAAGAAGGGACGTGGATGTGTCTACAGGGAAAGAACTAAGAGATCTCTAAGGTGATAGTTTATTCCGTAACCTTGATGATGGGTACGTGGGTGTTTATTCTACTATAACTTTTTAAACTGGACATATACATTTTACAGAACTTTTTGTACATATGGCATGTTTCACAATAAAAGAGATGTTTGCCAAACCAATCAATTTAGGGCAAAAGTATTAAAATTTTGATTTTTTCCTCACATTATATACATCTACATGTAATGTATTGTAAGTCCAACATTTCTGATGATAGCTATGCCCCTCTCTGCACCATAGGCATCGCTGTTTTTATAAAATTATTTTTGACTTTTTTTATATTTCTGATATGCAAATTTAACTACCAGAATTTTAGAGTGCACTGTGTCTTTATGAATTTGAGTCAGTCCTCTTGTGATACATGCAATCTAGTAAAGTTCAAATTGAGTCGGTATACATTTACTCATTCATTCATTCATTTGCAAAATGTATGCATAATTCATTGTGCTGGGGGCTGGAAACATAAAAATATATATACTAACATTTGTGCACACAGAAAGAATAAATGAAGTAAAATGAAATAAGACAAGCGCTCGAATAACTGTAGTGTCTGATTGAAGAAGCAGAAGTGATAATAATAAGCACAAAATTGCAAGATTTCAAAGGAGGGCAAGTTTACATCTATCTGACTGAAGGCAATAAGGCTGGGAAATAGTCACAAATCATTAATTCTTGGTTTAAAAACATGCAAAAGTATGCATATGTTTCAGCTTTTTTACTCATATTCCAATTCTATGTCTTGTTAAAGGAGGCCAACCAACATGTGCGTTCGTGATCACTGGGCCCATTCTCTTCTGGCTCCAAATTGGTTGGGTTGGGGGTTTTCAAATGAGAAGAAATTTCATCTCCATTCTGACCCTACCGCACAGAAAACTACACATCCGTAGGAATTGCAAATGTAGCACATTTTGAGAGGGCCAAGAGACTGGTTTTTTGTAGGTTTTACCTGCCTAAAAGCCTGTAGCCAACCTGCATAATTTATATGTACCTCTGAGAACCCTGAAATGAAGCCAGTGCTAACTGACTGAATTGACCATGTCAGCTGGCTGCTTTGGTTTCATAGAAACCTGCTCACACATTCAATACGTTCACTGGGGGAACAAATGAAAAAACTGATGATCTGATACTGTGTTGCCTATTCCCTGCTGCCTCCCCACCTCCGGTGCCTGAACTCTTCTAAATGGTTAACTAAACTTTTCTGTTCTCAATCAGTTTCACTGGTTCTGTTTACAAAACTCGTTAATATCTATAGTCAGTGGAGAGTGCGTTTAATTGCCAGAGGAGCTTAAAATATTTCTGAAACAGACATGACGGCAGAAAAAGCATGCACGCCACACGAGGGGGCCTACAAAACTAATGTCATTTTTCTCACTTCGTATCCCAGAGCCAAAGCTTTCCATGGGACGCACTCAGCAATCACTGACATTTCCAAAGTGGCAACACTAGTGATATGAAGAGCCCTTCCCTTCTGAAAGTGCTGCCAATTTGTAAGCCTGGGCAGAGATTGAAGACAATTCTTGTCCTGGTAAAGCTTCATTTTCACTTATTAATGCAAGAGTTTGTAGTAATTAAATTCATGATCGGTAGCAACTGCTGTCCTGAGAAACTTGTCTCCCAAATGTGTACAAAGGGAGAGTCAAATTGCCCATTGAAAGGATTAGTAGAGTCATATACTATCCTGAATCCTGGGCAATGTTTCAGCCTTCCCCGAATTATGTGAATCTATAATAAGGAATGGTCTGAGATGTTGGCAGAGTAGGTAGGAGCTGGAAAAGCCAGAGCAGATGGAAATTTATCCTGCCTCTTTAAAACAATGCTCTCTTTAGGATATTTTTAAGACCACAACTTATGGGATCACATCGCTTCACTGTACACCAAGTACAGCTTTAAGAAAGTTATTTTGCAGGGATTTAAATGTGGACTATCAAGGAGACACATGGAGCTATGCCTCTACAAAGCCCTGGCAATGGTTAATTTCATGTGTCAACTTGACTGAGTCACAGAGTTCCCAGATATTTGGTTAAACATTATTCTGGGTGTCTGTGAGGTTGTTTCTGGATGAGAAATAGTGTATATCGCCCTCCATAATGTGAATGGGTCTCATCCAATCTGCTAGTGGCCTGAATAGAACAAGGAGGCAGAGTAAGAGAGAAATCTCTTACCTGATCTGTCTCCAAGCTGGGACAGTGGTCCTCTCCAATCTTTGGCCTCAGAATCATAATGGAATTTACACCTCCACTCTCCTGGTTCTCAGACCCTCAGACATAGGCTGGAAATCTGTATTACCAGCTCTTCCGGGCTTCCACCTTGCTGAATACAGATTTTAAGACTTCTCAGCCTTCGTAATTACAGGTGCCATTTCCTTATAATCTCCCCTCCTCTTTCTCCACCCCTAAACCGGTTCTATTTTTCTGAAGAGCCATAGCCATACAATTTCTGAATGCTTCATCTCCAATAGCTGAGACCTCTGCATATCCATTCCACAACTGGAGATCATAGCCATCAAACTCTATACAACCACTGATTTCTTTTACATTAAAAAGAAATAATATTTTTGCTTTAAAAACTGTTGCTGAATAGCATATGTCACTGAAGTACAAAGGACCTAAAATAAAAGCATTCAATTGCTTTGCTTCACAGCATCGTTGGCACAAACAATGTACATAACCCTCAAATTTATGAAATCAAACCCCTCCGATGTTTATTTGATTCTTTCCATTTTTCACTTTTAACTTCCCTCTTTAATTTGCACAAGGCTTGACCTTGCCTGGTTCGATACACTTCCACAAATCATGAAGCAAATGAAACTTACAGTTGCCAAGAAACAGGGGCTAAGCCCTATCACTGAGCTTACACCAAGGATAGTTTGAACAGCAGTAAATCAACATCCTGATAGATAAGATTATCATGAAACTACAAAAAAAAGGATCTTTAAATTCTGTACAGAGAAGTCCTGTTTAAATCAAAGTTGACTTGATAGAGTATGACTTTAAATACATAAAGTGGTATTGCTAACACTTCCCTTTCTCCTCAAATGAAGATATATGTGCAAACAAAATACTTGTATGAATTTAAAATATGCCTGACCGTAGAAGCCTTTTAAAAATAAAATCTTCTTACAGCATAAGGAATGCAGTCAATAATACTGTAATAACCACGTACAGTGTCGAGGCGTACTAGACTTATGGGGGCATCACTTTGTGAGGTGTCTCACCACTACGCTATACACCTGAAACTCACCTAATATTGACGCTCAACTGTAACTTAAAGAACAAATTAAATTTTATGTAAATAAATAAAAAATACAAAACCTTTCTGGACTGATCTACTTTGGGAAGTGGAGAAGCTTCGTCCATTCTCCACGGGGCCTTGCTCTCCATGCCTCCAGTGCTTCTCGCTGACCTGAGAGCTATTTGTCATGCTCAGCTGTCGTCTCTGGAAGGCACGACCAAAATCACAAGCAACAGAGGAGAAGTGTAGAGAAGTCAGACTCCAGCAACATGAAGAATTCTTGTGCTGCAACTGATACTATTTTTAAAAAATCAAACGTTATCATGGGAGAAAATATTTGCAAGTGTTATATGTAAGGGGTTGGTATGCAGAATATATAAAGAACTCTTAAAACTCAAGAGAAAACCAAGAAATAACCCTGAAGACGAGTGACGTTGAGCATCTTTTCATGTGTCTATGGGCCATCTGTATGCCCAGTGTGGAGAAGTGTCTATTCAGGTCGTTTGGCCATTTTTTAATTGGATTGATCATATATTGAAATTGGGGTTTTAAATTCTTTATACATTTTGGATATTAACCCACCCCTATCAGATTATCATCAGTGAATATGGTCTCCCATTCAGTGGGTTGTCCTTTCATTTTGCTGAAAGTTTCCTTTGCTGTGCAAAAACTCTTTAGTTTAATGTAGTCCCATTTGTTTAGTTTTGTTTCCCTTGCCTGAGGAGATACATCAGAAAAAAAAAATATTGCTATGAAAAATGTCCAAATTTATTGCTACGTTTTCTTCTAGGATTTTATGGTTTTGAACCTAACTTAAGTCTTTAATTCACTTTGGGATTATTCTCGTGTAGAATGTAAGTTGGTGGTCTAGTTTCATTTTTTTCACGTATTTTCCCAATTTTCCCGGCACCATGTGTTGAATAGACCGTCTTTACCCCATTGTATGTTCATGCCTTCTTCTGTTAAATATTAATTGACCGTGAAGATGTAAGTTTATATCTTGGGCTCTCTATTCTCTTCCATCGATCTCTATGTCTGTTTTTATGCTAGTATCAAGCTGTTTCAATTACTATGGGATAAGAATACTAATCAAGATTGGTGCAGCTACTGTGGAAAGCAGTATGGAGTTTCTTCAAAAAATTAAAAATGAAACTGCCTTATGACCCAGCAATTCCACTTCTGGGAATATATCCAAAGAAACCTGAAACGCTGATTCAAAAGAATATACCCACCCCTATGTTCATTGTGGTGTTATTAACAATAGCCAAGACTTGGAGCAGGCCAAGTGTCCACCAGTAGATGACTGAATAAAAAGAGCTGTGGTACATTACACAGTGGAAAACTACTCAGCCACAAAAAAAAAAGGAAATCTTACCTTTTCTGACAGCATACATGGACCTGGAGAGCATTGTGCTAAGTGAAGTAAACCAGTCGAAGAAAGACAAATACCTTATGATTTCACTTACATGTGGAATCTAATGAACAAAATAAACTAACAAACAAAATAGGAACAGAAGCCCTGACCAGTATGGCTCAGCTGGGTGGGCATATCCCACAAAACAAAAGGTCACCAGTTAGATTCCTTGTCAGGGCAAATGCCTGGGTTGTGGGTTCAGTCCCCAATCGGGGCACATATGAGAAGTAACCAATACCTGTTTCTCTCTCACATCAATGTTTCTCTCCCTTTCTTTCTCCCTCCCTGCTCTTCTTCCTAAAAATAAATACATAAAATCTTTTTTTAAATAGAAACATACTCATAGATACACAGAACAAATCAACAGCTGTCAGAGGGGAGAGGATGGGGAGATGGGTAAGAAAAGGTGAAAGGATTGAGGGAAAAAATAACTCATAGACACAGACAACAGTGTGGTGATTACCAGAGGGAAAGAGGGAAGGGAAGGTAGGAGCGGGCAATGGGGGGATAAATAGTGACGGAAAGAGACTTGACTTGGGGCAGTGAACACAATAATACAATGTATAAATGATGTACTATAGAATTATACACCTGAAACTTACACAATATTATTAACCAATGCCACCCCAATGAAGTCAATACGAAATAAATAAAATGAAATAAGAGTATAGTTTTTCAAAAAACAAGATAAATAACCCAATTTTACCATAGGCAAGGAAGCAGAACAGACATGTCACCAAAGAAGACATACAACTAGTAAATAACAATATGCAAAGATAGTCAGCATCTTTAGTCACCAGAGAAATGTACATCGAAATCACATCGAATATCACCTCATGACTTCTAGAATGGCTACAGTGGAAAAGACAGATGATAACAAGCATTGGTGAGGATATGGAAAAATTGGAATGCTCGTGCATTGCTGGTAAGACTGTAAGGAATGCAGCAACTTCGGAAAAGTTTGGCAGTTCCTCAAACTGTTAAGCACAGAGTTACCATATGACCCAGCAGCTCCACTCCTAGGTGCGTGCCCAGGGAAAATAAAAATGTGCGCCCACACAAAAACCAGCACACCAATGTTTGTAACAAAATTATCCCCAATAGCCCAAAAGTAGAAACAACTCAAGTGTCTACCAGCTGATGAGCAAATAAATAAAATGCGGTATGTCCTTAACATGGAATATTATGGTATTAAAAAGAATGAAGGACTGACCCCCTGCAACATCATGGCGAAACCTGGAAGACAGTATGCAAATGGACAGAAGTCAGTCACAAAAGATTGTAGGCTATCTGATTCCATTTACACGAAATGTTCAGAATAGACAAATTCAGAGACACAAAGCAAATTGCCAATTGGCGGGAACTGAGGAGGAACTGCTAATGGATACGGGGTTTCTTTTTGGAGTGATGAAATGTCCTAAAAGCAATGTTGTAGTGGTTGCCTAACTCTGGGAATAGATTCAAAACCACTGAATGTACACTCTACTAGGTGAATCGTATAGTGTGTGAATTATATCTGAATAAAACTATGGGGGTTTTTTTAAGTCAGCTCAGGAGCAAAAGCTCCATGACTCTGTGGGTGCTCATTTGAAGGGCGTTTGGGGGAACGCTGCAAGATAAGGCGGGAGTGTCTCGGTTCAGCATTTGTGGAAATTTGGAACAGAACACTCCTAAGGGCTCTTCAGAGCTCTGACCAACCTTTCTTCCTTACCACTCAGAAAAGTTGAGACTCACTTACGCAACAGCAGACAGAGGGGGCTGCCCAGAAGTACCTCGAAGCTCCGTAATTGAAGGTGGAGCCAGACCTAGCAAGGAAGACCTTTCTACTAATGGCTGTGAATCTTCTGAGTGCCGCCTGGAATCCACCCACAGCTTCGGAGCTGCGAGGCCACCTGAGAGTCCCCTGATTTTGACAGACAAGCTCTCTTAACGTGCAGCTTCGTCCCTGGTGTCTGACAAGCATCTGTTGATACCCTCTCTCCTCCTCAAACCAGAAATGCTCACAGGCTAAGACTCTGAGAAAACACTACACGAATGGCTTTTCCACTGATTTACTACTCCCAGTTCTCACCCAAAAGTCAGAATTAAAATTTGTCCCCATCACTTGAAGCCACTCTAAGTTGTGAGGTGAGTATTTAAAAATGTGCATTAACCCCAGTGACCTTCAAATGTCAATGCATTTTCTCTGAGGATCAAGAACTCCAGGTCCTTCGCAGTTGCCCCCACAGACTCAATTTAGCTTTCAGTAGGCATTGCCCCAACTACTTTGTACCGTACAAGGATTCCTACTGAGAAAATAAATTGGTTTATCATTTTAGTTTAGCATGTTGAACTCTCTTGCAAAGTGAGTGAAATTATTGCAAGACAAGCTCCGTTTAAAAATGTTTCAATGGGGGTGGGAAAGGATTTAATGTTCCTGTCTAAGCAGCAACATTTGATTTTCAGAAAATGTTTTCATAGTTCCCTAACTGCTGAAATACAAAGGGGGACCCCCCCCCAAAATGGAGTTATCTTCTGGAGAGCAGGCCCCTTGTGGTACAGACTTCCCCCACTAAGTGGGTGTTCTAGAACTCCATCTGTGTCAGTGTACCAGCTGGCATTGCTGTGAGAGGCTGTGTTGGCCTCAGGGACTTCTTTTTTGGAGACTCTTTCGATGCATCTGCCCATTTCATCTGCCCACATCGTGCTGAGTGTTCAGCAGTTTTGACCAAAGATGGCATGACCCCTGTGCCCCACCCTCCCCATTCACCTAATCTCACCCCAAGTGACTCTTTTTGGTTTCCCTGGATGAAAAAAGTTCTCAGAGGGAAACGTTTTCCCAATGTGGAAGAGGTGAAACGAAAAATGGCAGAAGCACTAAAAGGCGTCGAAATTGAGGGGGTTTAACAACTGTTGTCTGCAGTGGGAAAATGTCTCAAGAGCTGTATTGAGTCGAGTGGGCGATATGTTGAAGGGAACTGAAATTTAAATATGTAAGAATAAATAGACAATTTTTGATAAACAAATTCTGGTTTGGGGGGCCCCTCCTCATATTTACACATAAGATAGATAATATATTCACAAGAAGCCTTTTTCTGCACCCTCCCCCGCCCCCAGATCTGGGTAACGGTTGAAGTAAAGCATGCCTGAAAGACTGCTGTCTGATGCGGGGGTGTACGTATCACCCTGAGAGCCAGAGGAAGGCGCAGCGGTCTCTGCGAGGTAGACTTTGGATAGAGCAGCTTTTAGCAATGAGATGGGGCAGGCAAAAAGAACCAAGGACAGAGGGTCTTGCTGCCTGGCAACAATGAGCTCAAATGAAAGTTAATAACACAAAGAATATGCATTGCCCATTTACGTTTATCGCACATTAAACTTTCTTGCAAACAGGAGATAATGACAGATACAAAACAAGAGCCGAATACTGCACGCCTGTAGTGGGGCATGTGCACGGTGCCCCTCCCCAGATGACACTGAGCAGGCAACTGCAGGCAGGGCCAGTGGGACTGGGGAGGGAGTTGATCCTGGACCTCTGGGCCTGCACCGGAATTGGCATTTTCCTAAACCAGGGAATTGAACCTACCACCACGAATCTATGGCTGCGGTGGAGAGCGAGGCAGCCCCCAGGGATGGAGTGCAAGCCACTGATTCCTCAAATAGGCTTGAGATAGTTCATGTAGCTTAATTGGGCATTTTATAGCCCATTTTCTGCAAAATCTAGGCCAAGTTGTCTATTAGATGCAAAGTTACTTGAAACCCGAAAAGGGGAGAAGCAGGCTGGTATTGAGGGGTAGGGACCGGTGAGGGTCCCCCCCAAAGGGTTTGCATTCCAAGCAGCCCAGCCTGCTCCCTGAGAGGCTGCATCTTGTCCTTGTGACACCTCTCAGTTCCCACCTGGGACGTGCTGTTGCCTGAGTGACTTCTGGCAGCTCAGAAGCCCTTTGGCAAACTTCCTGAAGTTCTCTTACCAATGTCCCAGCACCGCCTACTCTGAAGAAACACGGATTTTTACAGAAGAACAAATACATTCCAGATGCACTTATGATGTTGGGCTAATGGAGGAGTAGAGGCTGTTGAGCTGCCCTGGGTTCTTCCCTTTTTCCTCCAACTTGAACCCCCTGTGGCGCTGTCCAAGGTGCCCACTCTCTCACTGAGCTGCCATGGACAGGCTGGGGCCAGGCTCAGAGGAAAGAAACATCAAGTCCTCGGGCAAACCTCTCAGCACTCTCTGCAGCTGCCCTGCAAAAGAGCATCTAGGCTAGGATTAGCTCTGGGGGCGTTAGCTCAGTCCTGCAAAGTCAGAGCCAGGGGTTCCGCTTTCTTGTCCAGCTTCGGACCCCCTGGTGTGGTGTCTGCTAGAGTCATGTCGCTGTGGTGTCAGCCACCCCTCTTGGGTGCTTGCTGGCGTCTGCACAGCAGGGAGCAGAGCTGCAGCTTCCTCAGCACTGCTGAAGGGAACCAAAGCTTCCAGCCCCTGGAATGAGCGCCCCAGCCCTCCCACAACCGTCCTCACCAATCCCACCCCCTTTCCTCTGACAAGTGGAAAATCACCCAGATCTTTCTCTCCCCACAGGGGCATTTAGGTATTTATTCCCTAATGGAGGTGATGGCGTTGCTTCCCTTGATTTTCAGAAGCTAAAATGCTTTGGCAGCCAAAAATGAAAGTGTTTGTCTTAATTCTGCCCTCTCGGCATGAGCCCTTGCAGAAAATGGCTCGCCGTTGCCTCGGCTGCCTCTGCGGCTGTTGTGGTGGCAAAGATAAACAGCCCATCAGCGCAGAGCTGAAAAGAAATATAGAAAAGGGGACGGGAGTAGTTTAATTACTTTGAATGGCTTTTTGTGTTCTGTGTGATTGCTTCCTATGATACAGTAGTTTCTCATTCTCCATGCAAGCAACGTGTTTCTATTCATAAGAATAAGATTGAAGCAGGAAATTGGCTTTCAAGAGTAGGAGAGAGAGAAAGGGCTGAGAGGTTGGCTGTTTCCACCCGAGTGTTCTTACAATGGCTGGACTCCGCCAGGAGCTGGGCCAACTCAGAAACATTTGTGTCCGCTTCCTGGTCCTGCCCTGGAGAATGGGGACGACTTGGTCACAGGGAAAGCCGCCCACTGGGGCAAAGATAAAGTCTCACGGGGCTCAGGGGAAGGCAGTGGAGGGTTGAGGAAAGTCCACAAGCAAACTCAGGATCATTCTGAGGCTGCAGGTCAATGTCATGTGCTTTTCATACCTCAAAAAGCAGGGATTCTGTGTGCACGCGTGTGTGTGTGTGCCCATGCCTCCGATTCCCTTTGAAGTTATCTACACAGGAGAGATTATCGGCTCCGGACTGAAACAACACTCCTCCCCTCTACGCCACCTGCCCTTACTTGCTTTCCATTTCCATACACTGAGAGCTCGTGGTTCATAATAATGACAAATAGAGTCACCTTCATGTATGGCACAACTATACAATCAAAGAGATGCCATCAGGCCATTAGTCACTGACTAAGATCAAATACTACCTGTGCAATCAATATGACCCTTAGTCAAACACGTCCATGTTTTCTGTGTAAATTAAATTGCCTTATACGATCAGAACAACTTGAATACACTAAAGGAGTTTGCTATTTGAGGAAGTCCTGTGATAACTCCTTTTGTAATACAAATGATATGTTTCTGTAGATTCCACTTTTATGTATGGGATTTTCTTACACTATAATAAATCTGTACTAGGGACATTTGAGTTAAGGACTGAGATTTTTAAGCCCATCCAGAAACCTAACAGCCCATCGCATGTAGAGCATTTTTCTACAAGGGGGTTTCCTTTGGAAAGGAGGAAGCAATGGCAACCCCACTCATGAATTTACGATCACAAGAAGGATAAAACTGCCGGGTACCTGGAACTTGTACACAGGTAGGCAGGTCGAGCATCTCCATGAGGCAAGCCCTGCAGACGCACTTTGCAATCTTCAAAGCAACACAGAGGAAACGACCTACCACTGTTTTCCCAAGATACTCTTAAACGTGGAGATATGGAGTTGGGGGAATAAATTCCAATGCTCCTGATGGAAAAAGTGGAGACAGCAACACCATTGTAACATAGACGGTAAATGCAGAAGGACTGAGTGTATCCTTCAAATTCAGACTCCCAAACAGCACAGGCAGATGTGAAGAACATCTAAAGCCAGCGGAAGCAAGTGGAGGACTGGGGAGAGCTCACCAGAGGAATCTTCTCTGGGACAACGTGAGACAGGAAAATTGCTCAGGTCAAGAAGAAATGTGCCTAAAAAGGCATTGCTGGAAGTAGAAAGGAAGAAACACACATTAAAAACTTTAAAACAAAACAAAATGAGGAAGAATTGACCCAGAAACTGTGGGAGGAGAGATGTAATAAAAAATGAACAGTAGACTACGCTGTGGTAATAGGAAAACCTGCCTCCAGTGGTCCTTTTCTCCTCTCGAGCCTCCACATGCCCTTCCCTTGAGTGACCTTGACTTTAAATGCCCCCTCCTGGTGCCCTCATGCTGTGTTTGGTTGAGTTCTTTGCCTAGCCACGTCAATAGTCATTTTCAACCACCATGCATCCCTCTGGGAAGAAAGGACTTAAGGAAGGAAGGAGATCAAAATGACAGAGCTATAGCCGATATGCAGAAGGCAAGTTCAGAGTCATTTGTGAAGGATCAGCTGCAGCCCAGGCCAGCACCTAAAAGCAATAGACAGCAAAAGACCCCTCTGCCCCAAACCAACCTCCCCACTGGGCGGTCACGCTTTCTGAAGCTCCACAAGATTCACTCTTTGTGTAATCGCAATAAGAGAAAGGGGGTGGTTAAAGAGACACAAATTCAGGGGCCCGAGTATCTCAGCTGGAAATGGTGTATCCAAGTACAATGCTATTCTCCAGTCCCCAGACCTTACAATGGTACCAGACTGGGAAGTCTTGATGCAGGGCCCACATAGTAAACTGAGGAAAGGAGTAAGTAGTAGAAAGGGTCAGATGGGGGCCATAAGCAGTACATAAGGTCACATGAGTGTGTATGGTGGCCCCAGGTAGATAGAAAGTAGTATCAAGACACTGGACATTTGTCAAACACGACTAGGAACACCTTCATCACAATGGGAGACACGATAGGGAATAAAGGAGCACTGAGGACAAAACTAGCCTACTTTACAATTTTATCCTTGATGCTTTTTGACCATGAGCTCTTGACCACATGTGGATAACAGCAACAATCAAAAAACCCCCAATGGTTGTCCATTTGACCTTCAGCAAGACCCTGGAAAGAATATCAATCTGAGATTCGAATCCAGGTCTCTCTTTAACCAATAATATGACCTTGGCCAAGTCACCTTACTTTCTTCATTACACAGTAAGAGTAGCCTCTAACATTCTCTGATTCCACAATTGTTTTCATCCTTTAGTTTATTCTAGGTTAGCTGAGGCTAGTATATGTAAAGGAAACAAACTCACAGAGCAGAAACCTGACTGAATACATAAGCCAGCCAAATATTGCTCTACTAGTGGGCTGGCCTGAAGAGAATGTTTCACCACCCAGCTGGAGGTCCAAGGTCTTGGGGTATAATTTTCCCAGAAAGGTGAAGAATAGACAGAGAACAATGTCTTAAACTGCGAAAACTTCAGTAGCATAAATAATATGAAAATGGATTTATTTGCTAAATCACAAAATACCCTTTGAGAGGACACCCTTTGAAACTTTACAGAGAAAGTTGTTTACCCAAAGGGTTATAAAGTCCCCAAACGCATCACACCAGCAGGTGGCAGAGGGAGGAAGTAAGTGTATAAATGGCTTCAAATGTGGTTTGGGAAAGTTTTATAAACGACCGAGTTGTTACATACTAGAACATTACAGAGGACTGGCAACATTTAAGGTCGACATCTGGAACACAATAAAGCTGTCCCTGATCCCTAAGGGCCTTCTAAGTCATATTAGGAAAAAATCAGTTCAGTGTTCCACTGCTGAAAGTAACACAAATGAAAAAGGAAAAAAAACACATCGTAACAAGGGAGGGAAGAAAGTACTCTGGATTAAGGAAAACCAAAGACAGGGCAGAGTCTTGGAACAGCACTGATGTTGGACACTTGGTCCAGCAATGTCGTCATGTGCTTGGCTTACGGCTCTAAGGGAGGATCGACATGCTCAATTCTGACTTGGGCGATGTCAGTCCAGGTCACCCTAGGTGTTGGCTCTAATGAAGAGATTCTCACAGAAAAATGCCCACGTTAGTTAAATGACTACATATCTTAGTTGTTGAGGTTAAGCCCTGTGAACAACCCCCTAGAGCAGAGGAATCAAATTCATTTTCACCAGGGGTCACATCAGCCTTGTGGTTGCCTTCAAAGGGCTGAATATAATTTTAGGACTGTATACATGTACCTACTCCTTAACCAGGGGCAAGGAGCTGGGCACTGCCGCTGGGTAGAAACAAGGTGGAAAGGCCGGATTCGGCCCGTGGGCCTCGTGATTGCCCCCTGTGCCCTGGAGTTGCTCTTCCTGAATTGGGGTCATCAAATCCATGCGGCCACAGCAGCTGTCATCCCGCACAACCACTTAAGCACGGGACCTGGACGCAGTTCCACATGGCTGGAGAACAGAAAATTCCACCCTCGTTCTCTGAGACCCGTGGGTCTCATTCCAGGTCTGCGCAAGGAGCTGTTCTTCGGTTGAAAACATGGTAATGGGTGTTCTGCCCAGGTAAGGATTGTTGAAACGGGCCCTGAGCGCGTTGCCTTTTCTCCTCGCATTTGTAAGCAGCCTGTCATTTCGTTGTCTGGTTCCGTGTTGGCCGTTTAGGATCATTAGGCAAAACTCCGCTACCGCTGCATATTACTCGGTACGCTTGCTCTAATAAGCTTTCGTAAATAAACCCCGAAGAGATGAAAAAGGCCAGTGTCTGATTACATGCAACCAATTTGATCTCATTAGGCTCTTATAAGGAGAAAAAGTAAATATAATCTTTATAAATCATACCGCCATAACAAAGATGCTGGCAAAATTCATCAGTTAAGATAAGAGTGAAAACGGTTTGAACGTGTGTAACGGTTTGGTTTATGAAGCTGTTAAGTACTATCTCCTTCATTAGAAACTTTTACAAAACTCGAAGATTTAATCAGGCAGAAGAAATTATATATTCTTATATGATTCCCTAAGGTTGAGGCATAATAAATTGCTATTAAAACAATAATAAAAACGGATGCTTGTCTTCGATCTTTCATTCAAAGACCCCTGAATGACTCATAAAATATTCATTAATTTTCCCTAGATGTCCAAGGCCTGAATAAAGTTGACTCAACCTATTTTACCGATGTTACCATGGAGGCTCAAACAGATAAAATTGTTTAAAAAACTACAGCAAAATTGAAAGTGAACAGAGAATACTCCCTGAGATTATTGCTTCCCAAGTCAATGTAGAGACAGAATTTTCATTTTCAAAAAAAAATTACTAGTTCCTTTTTTATCAGCTTGCCCTAAGCATACTATCTCGATTGGATTCTTGGTTGGCAAGTAAGGCAAATGTTGATCAGTTAGACTTGAATGTTGCTTCCCAGCTGAGGAATTTGTTCAGGGCAGAACTTGGACTTGGAGTTAGACAACACGGTTGCAGGAACTGACTCTGTCTCTAACTCTGTGACCTTGAGCAAGTTACGGAATGGATTCCGTTTCCTCCTAGTGAATTAGGGAAAACAACGCTATGAGGAGGAAGCGAGATTATTGATATCAGAGGAAAATGTTTTGCAAACTCTACAGAGCTGCCCAAATGTGACCTATTTTTGAAGCACCTTTCCCTCTTCTTCATTATAAGCTAGGATATTCTGAGACTGAGTGCTCTCTTCCCAAAGTTCCTATCATTTTTTTTTTTTTACAAATACCTTTAAGATCGCCCTCAAGGTTTTGCCTGGCGGGTCAGTAACGTGTCCCATCTCAGCACTGGAGAAATGAGACAATCTAACAAGTGAGTTCTTCCCCCACCTCAACCAAACCACTTTAACTAGGTGTCAGAATGTGATTCTCACTCTTGGCCCAAACCTGCCAGCCAGGGAAGAAACAAGTAGTGCAGAGGGCCAGAAAGAATAGCGTGGGAGAAGCAGCCATCGGCTTTTCTCCTCTCCCCAGCGGTGCCGTCTCCTCTGTCATGTCAGGGTTAAACACACCCAGCTGCCGCTTTCAGCCCCGACTCCCACTACCAGTGCCTCTTAGGATCCAAGGGACAGGCGCTACCCCAGCCCTTCTTCCCATAACACTCCCATCACTGCACGAATGTCAGCAGCAGCCTGGAAGGAAAGAATTGGGACGCCTGGGGCAGTGGGAGTAAAATGTGCAGAGGCAGGTACTATCCTGGGCAGTTAAGCTCTCGGAAGACTCATCCCTATGCTGGATAGGTAGGTGCATATGAGAAAGGGAACTAAGAGAATCACCAGTTTTAAATAAATTAGATGAGGTTAAGCAACATACAACGTCCACTGGGCAGCATGGAGGAGCTGTACCTAGGTGGAGCAGGTTGTGATGTTAGAAGGTGGGGTGGACAGAAAGGGGGAGTTGTACTTCGTTCTTTTCTCCCTCCATCTTAAGCAGCTGCGATGTATCCAGCCAAAGCACCGAGCCTCTCACAATAGATACAACAGTGCCACCTAGAGGCCAAAAAGCAACTGTCCTTCCAGCCCCTGAGAGACCAAGACTAAAACTGATTATCCTGTCCCCTGCCATTGTCTTAATGAAGTTTCCTTGGTCAGGCTTGAGGACTGCTTCAGCGGCAGTGCATAAACAAGACCTGGAGGAACTGTTTGCAAAGCCAGGGATACGGGGCTGTCTTTGCTGCCGTCAGGCAGCACCCTCAGTTCCTCCAGTCTGTACTTCCAAAACAGGAAAGGAAAAAGGACCTTTTGAATTACGGCACAAGAGCCTTCCCCCTCCCCCATTAAAATGCAATTTCCTTGAGTTTTTCCTTCCTGCGTCCTATTCTTTGAATGTTAAGGTAATTCATGCAAATTACATGCATTTTCTTCAGAGACATCTAATTAGACAGATTAGCTTGTTGACTCTGTAACCTTCTGTTTTATTCTTCCGAAAAGAAGGTTATGTCAGTAAGGAACTTCTCACTCTTCCTGGGCATCAAACACAGAGAGTTTCTGTTTGGGCAAGAGCTCGGGTCTCTCTGTGTGTGTGTACAGTACATAAACAACTACCTTTTTTGTGTATAACACTGTGTGTGCATTTGAGGCATTTGCACGCCTTTGCACCCGAGGTGCAGCAGAGAGGTTCATGGGCACCAGTGCGATCAAAGTACACCTTTCCATGAGGAAAGGGAAGTAAAAAGTTAGCTCCTAAAGGTCCAAGAAGTATGAACATCTGATTGGCATAACAGATGAACAAAGGGAATGAAAGGGAAAAAACACACCCATTTCCTCCTTTGTTCTGAAAATGGATTTCAATTCTTGTTGGCATGCTGCCAGTCCACATTCCAAAAGAAAAGAAAACTCACTTATCAAGGAAAGATAAACCAGAGAGGGGATGCTAACAAGCTCTCCAACTGACAAAAGCATTGCAGGTTGCCAGGGAAAGCGGTTTTTACCTCCTGCGTCTAAAAATCCACCAGGTGTGCCAGCCTAGACTCTCTGATCAGACAAACAAGATTCCTCATGAGCAGCATCTGGGTTGGCTTCCTGATACTTTTCCTCTTTTGAAGACCCTGCCAATTCCCAGGAGCCATCCAGGTGTTTGTGTAAGTCAGCCACTGTCTAACAAATGCTCCCTGAACCAGACACGGGCTGTCCCAGCATTCAGTAGTCTGTAAACTTCTAGGTCAGAAGGTGCAAATTCAAATGCCTGCTCATGCATGCCATTTGCCTGTGTCCAGTTAGCAGGGGATGGTAGCAAGCTGAAGAGCTCTATTCGCCTGTCCAAAAAAAGCAACCATTACTCAATTCCAGCCAGTTGTCTCCTTGAAGAAATGCAGGCATAGTATTGCTAGATTGTTTTCAAAAGAAGCCCAAAACCTGAAACGTGTATGTGAAATCTCCTGATTTTTAAATGTTGAAAGCAGCTCAAGAAATGTTAAAACCTTGTGCTGAGCCAAACAAAACTTGGCCAAAGGCTTGAACTGACCTGGAAAATGCCAGCGCAACCCTGCCTTGGGTCAATCACAGCTCTTGGAAATGTGTATTCAAACCAACACCCAACTATTCTGCCTCCGCTGCTCATTTAGGGCAAAAACGTTCACACTTTCCTGTTTACCCTGTTGCACCTGTCTGAGCTGGTCTTTCCTCCAGTCTCTGCCTGTCAAAATCCAATATCAAGGGCCAACTCAAATTCAATTTGTTTGTGAAGCGTGCCAGAATCACTGCAGTCAAAATTAATCATTCCAGCAACACTTGGTTTCTGTCTCTGTTCTTGCACTTTGCAGAACCTGCCTCGTAGTGAGGTTAGCAGTGTCGGTTGTGAGTCCCAGTTGTGAGTCCTGGACACCTGGGATGTATCCAATGCCCACACCCATTTCCCTGCCCAGTGCCCCGCACAGAGCCTGTGTTGATGGTTGGATTTACTTTGGGTACGTTACTATATGGGAAGCAATGCATGCAGTTCATTGACTAAAAAGCTCAGGGCATCTCATGACTATTAGTTTAATTCCAGCCTTGCATTAAACACACCATGTGATGGGATGACCATGCCCAGGTATTCCTGAAGTCAGGGCTACGTATTGATGACAGAATCAACAGCTATTTGAATAAAGTGCACCTCCTGCCAGACCCCAAGGATATGTTATTATTTTCAGGCCCTATTATGACTTTCTAGAGAGCAGAGTTCTTTCTTTTGTTTGTTTGTTTTGTTTTCAATTTATATGCCCACTACAATTTCTGGCACAGAGAAGACATTCAATAAAAGATGTGTGGAGTGTAATGATCTTCAGCAAAACAAGTCAATAATGAGCACCTACTTCATGCAAAGAACAGCGCCCTCTCTGGTGGGATATGGTGCTCTGCTCTCCACCAGTTACAATCTGATTGGGAAGCAAAACGTGTTTTTAAACAAATGTTGCACCATCAACACACGGTAAGTGCCGGAAAGCATTTATTGGCTCCACACATGTGGCATGCCTCTTTCTAAGCGCTGGGGATCGAAGAGAATAAGAGACCGTGCCCACCCTCAGGGAGACCTCGTGTTGGACAGGTGAGTTTGAAATGGAAAAATCACTGTGGGCTGAGCCGTCAGAAAAAGTATGACTTGAAACCACAGGAAGCAGGAACCTAGTGAGTTCTAGATGGGAATTGATGGCCTGTTGTTTCAACATTAGGATGTTCATGCAGGGAGAGCGTCAAATAACCTGCACTGTTGCTAAAGGGAAATTATGCTAAAAGGATGCTACTCCCAGATCCCAGTGGCCTTTCCAGGATCTAGGGTGCTCACCAAATCGAGCTGTCAATCTCGGATCACACCATTAGAAGCTCTATAGAAGCTCCAGAGAAGTACTGAGCTAGGGGGTGTGGGGTCTGAGAGGACTAAGAGCTCTGCCCAGTGCCCGCAGCTGCCCCAGACTCTCAGCACTCTGGATCCCAGGTGACAAAGGGACGCAGCAGAGCTGGACCCACCCTCTGTTCTACCCTATTGTCATCACACTCCCACCCATCATGCCACCAACACACTGGTGTGTTCAGGCGGCTGTTTGTTTTAGTGTGTTCAGGTGGCTATACCAACAACGCCTTAAAATGGGTGGCTTATGAACAACACAAATACGTTTCTCACAGTCTAGACTCCAGGGAGTCCAAGATCAAGGCACCAGCGGATGGGGTGTCTTCCTCACTGACAGCCTCTTCTCACCAGGCCCTCGTGTGGCAGAAGGCACGAGCTAGCTCTCTTGGGCCTCTTCTTACAAGGCCACTAATCCCAATCAAGACAGTGCCACCCTTGTGACCTCATCTCTTCCCAAAGGCCTCACCGCCTCATGCCATCTCCTTGGGGGTTAGGCTTTCAACACATGGATTTGGGAGGGACACACACGTTCAGACCACGGCCATACAGAAACTCCCAGTGTTCTCCTGGATCTCCTCTGTCCACACATTTCACGATCCTCGTCGTGGGTAGGGACAGGGTAACAGCCGTGACCATTGTTCACTTTCGCCTTTGCCCCAGATGAATTGGGTCAAGTGGTCAGGGAAAGCAGTGGCAAAAGATGGAGGAACAGTTCTGGTTTCAGTGTAAGTCTTTCTCTTCTAGGTGGGGACATCAATGTCCTAATTTCTAGTCGTGACCCCCTAGCCCATCAAGCAGGGCAATTCATCCATGACATGTGAGCATGTGTAGCTGAGAACTACCCTTTGCAATGGGAAAATAGCTAGAGAAGCAATAATCAAAGAGGAAGAAAGGGAGAGAAACGGGGGAGGAAGGAAGGCCATTGGCATGACAGGTAAAAATAAAAGATTTGCGGAGAGACTCGATGGTGGACCTGGATCTCAAGCTCAAGAGTCACTGGAAATAAACAGAAGAACACGAGGAAGAGAAAAACAAGAGTTAAACTCAAATCCCTGCTTTGAAAGCTCACACTCTGCCAATAATTTATTCTTTTAAAAAAAGGCAGAAGGAGATGAGATGATGAGAGAAAAATAATCAACACAGAAGTGGAGGTGTAAACCTGAACAGACTTCAAACTGAAACAAAGAATTTATATGATTAGCTGCAACGTCAATTACATGGAGACGTATAGACATCTCGGGCAAAAGGCACCAAGCAAAACTCTAGTGCTTCCCGGTGCCTTGTGTGCAGTTCAGTCTCCTGATGTTTATTTTACATTCCGCCAGCAAAATCGTCATCATATCTGATGTGTGTTTTGCCAAGGCCTTTATTCAGGATGCTTCCTAATTTCAATATTTTTAGCCGCAGTGTTTTTTTAATCTCAAGGGTATTGTTTCGAAAGCAATTATTTTATGTGCATCTAAAAGCAACATCGAAGCCCAATCTAAACTCATCTGTGATCATTTCATTTGTGAGGGGCACTGTGGAAAAAGGCAGAAAACTACTCTGGAGGACTGTTTGATGGAGGGATTTGGGATTCTCTTATAAAACATGGTTAGTGGGTGACCTGTGCTTGCTGTCTCCCAATGCTGTTGATTGAAAGGGGCAGATTGCGCCCGCACCGCACTTCATCAGAAACAAGGTCCACTGGCTCTTCCCACCCTGAAATCAAGCCTCTTCGCAATCAGCCAGCCTCCTGAGTGGCCTGCAATTTGGACGAGAGCAGTGAGAAGGGGTGACTTTCTAGAAAGAAATGTGATGTTTTGCCCTATAATTGTTTTTCTGAGGAAGCAGTACCATCCCCTGGTTTGGGGGTTAGAGGTTCAGAACTAAGCCCTGGAACAAAAAAGAACTGACCCATCCACACTGACCTAGCTGAGAGCCATCCATGGGTGGGCACCTTCCCCCAAAGCCCCCTGTGCAGGGGCAGGAGCACATCCACCTGTTTTCTGGAGGAGCAGCTGCTGGTTTCCGGGTGGCCACTTAGCCCTGCAGTCCTCTGCCATATGGAAAAAGACAGGGTCAAGTTCTTTCGGATACAGCAGATGAGACACAACTGTCAGGGAATAGAGAAACAGTCCCTAAAGCTGTGGCCGCAGGGCCGTCCCGATTTTTCAAGCACGCACATAGGCACAGGGTTGCGTCTTTCACAAAGTCCTTCAGTCCTCATATAGTTAAGCGGACCCAATAAATCACTGTTCAGAGAGGAAATGTGTAGGACCACCAATGCAGTCATTTCTCCAGCAAACGAATGAAGGTCCCCAAGAACAATGCAGCATCTCTTTCCCGATTGTTCGTAGGAGTGTGTTCATTCCGAGCCATCACCGCCTGTGTCTGTCAGGGGGAATCTCTGCATCAGGCTGTCAGGAGGCACGTTAACTCCCTTTGCTCAGCAGCGTGTTCTGTGGCCTGGCTCTGTGACAGCTCCCAGACTGTGCTTCACTTTGGATCCAGCTCTTTCCTTCTAGAAAGTCCATAGCCAACGAGGCTACAGTTTTGCAGGCAGGTCTTCAAACCCCAGGCAAGGAAGGAGAGCGGGGAGTCAACCTAGAAATAAGTTTCTTCGGGGAAAGCCCTTATGTGGGGTAAACAGGAGCTTCTTCCTACAGCCCTGGGAGGGAGGTTCCTCCTGCGGCAACAGCGAGGGAAGGAGATGAACAGGAGAAGCCTGAGGTCCCACCCAGCCCTTGCCCTGCCGGCCTGTATGTCTTTCTGCCTCACAGTGTGCCTCAGACGTGGATGTGGGCTGGCTCTCTTAGCATGTCACCCTCTTGCTCAGAATCCACTCCAATTCTCCAGACCTAGCTCCCAGGAACTGGCACCAGCCAGCCTTCCCTGCCTTAGCACTTCGGAGTTCCCGCTCTGTGTCACATGCCTTCTGTCTGCCCCTCCAGGTCCACACTCTGCCGGTCCGGCTCATCCTGGGAGCCTGAGTGTGAACGGTCATTCTGTTCCCAAGGATGGTGGCTTCCTGGTAGGGCTTGGCCAATAGGGAGAGAGAGGTGGAGGCAGGCAGGGGGTCCGAGGAGTGGAGCAGAGAGAAGGCGTTCATCGTCCCGGGTCCTTCCCTGCTCGGTTCCTTTAAGCTAGTTGCACCCCTCACCTGAAGGCGCTGCTCCCAGAGAGGTGGCTGCCTGGTTCCAGCAATCGTGTTTTCCCCTCAGTCCTAGAAGTCTGAGGATCATGTACCCTCCCCTCCCCTCTCCTCACCACCACTGCTCCAGCTTACTGCACTGTTACTGGTAAATAAACCATCCTCCCCTTACCTCCTTAGAGCACTCCACCTGTTTCCTCTTGGGGCCCTGACGGAAACTATCTTTGGAAACTATCTTTCCCTCCTTCTCCCTCCTTATAGACAAGAAAACTGAGCTGCAGCGAGGTTCACTTGTTAAGTTTCTCCAGACTTGAAGCTCGTCAGTAGTAGAATCAAGATCTGATCCCAGTCTAGCTCCAGAAACTTCTCTTGTAGCCCCCGAGCTGCCTCACTGAC
>PVKM010018791.1:0-24745 GCA_004027735.1 Carollia perspicillata | reverse complement strand
TTTGAAGACAGCTGGCTGCCATAGATTTATTTATTTATTTTGAGGGTTAGGAAAAACAAATTGAAAATATACACACATTCCCTAAGACATACTATGTTGCTAATTTAAAACCACATTTATTTTTTGGTTGCACAGGAAATGAATTTGTAGTCATAGAGAGCTTTCCTTCCCTGACTTACGTGATAAAGAATTTGAAACTTCTAATAATTCTATTACCTTATAGTTAATACTACTAATAAGGATTGAACATGCTATCAGGGAAAAGTATATATACTATCAAGCACTGTATAACTTTTCTGTGAAAGGTTATACTAATTAATCTAAATGGCATAGAGAAAAGTAAATTCAATAGTGAGTAAGAAAAAAGTAGCTTTTTCATTTGTTCTAACTTTGGTTTTAATAATTAATCTGAAAGACAGTTCTATTAAGTTACCACCAAGTTTTTTAATTATTAAGTAACCAAAAAGTACCAGACTAGCCTTATTTTTCTCCACTTCTCACTACCATGGGAAATAGAAAAATGCAAAGTAATCAGATAAATAGTCAGATGCCAGTTTAACTGAGAAGACTGTGGGGAAAAACCTTTAGTAGCTCTGATGAAGGAAAATTTAAAAGGGAAAGAGGGCAAGAGAAAATTCCAGGCAAAGGTAGATTCATGAAACAGCAGCTTTTGCTGTAGACAGAGCAATAACACCAAAGGTTAGAATGTTTCAGGCATGTACTGTGTGTGTGCATTTTTAATCTCTACCATGCTGCAGGGTTTGAGGGTGAGCTCCTCATGAGGGGTGAAAAGGGAGGCTCGTTGCACTTGGGTAACTTTTCCAGAGTTTCTGTTAGAACATCGATGGAGCAAAAATTAATTAAATCCATTCTTCTAGTAATCCCTTCAAAAGCATGTATTCACTACTACTCTCTAGACACTGTTCTAGGTGTTGAGGATACTATAGTAAACAAGAGAGAGCTGGTACTTCCACAGTTTTAAAGGTTTTCTATTTTGTTTTGGTTGTAGAAAGGTGAGTTTTTCCCAAACAAAGTATTATGTGTCTTCCTCCCTTATACATAAAGCAGGTAAGAAATGAAGCTGCTCTGTTTGAGGTGAGGGTAAGGGGCTGAGAGCTCTACCTGATCAGCACCTCCCCCTTCCTTTCTCATTTCATGTGTGTCTACTTAGTCCCTAGACCCTGAGATTGCAATCAAAGCAGTGGAAATATCAATGATGGATAAGAGCACAGGTCAAGATGTTGAGGAAGTATGAATACTAGATCGACAGAGTGATCTTATGATGAAATTGAATTAGCATAGAGTGAGGTTACTGAAGAGTGATGAGCAGAAGAAATGTGAGCGAATAGTGGAAGGCAAGAAGGCCCCTCACGAAATGATGCAGTACTTCACCTGAAATAGTGCAACAGCAGTGGACACTGAGTAGATTCAGAAGGACTCAGAAGACATAATGAGTCATATATAAAGGTTGATGCTATGCATTAGAGAGATACAGATTTAAGGATAGAGTGTGGATTTAGGAATTAGAGAATTCAGGTACATAACCTGGCCTTAGTACTTACTCTGTAAATTTGGTCAAATTCCTAATTTGACTCAAGCAAGACTCAGTCTCCTCATCTGAAAAAATGGGCCTAATAAAACTTTGTAATTGTGAAAATTAAAGATGATGCATGTCCATTCCCAAGAACAATGAAGTCACTTACAGAAACCTCTACATCATCAGTAATTTTATAAGATTTTTAAAGAAATATGTATACTCAAGAACAAGTTCTACTAGTTATGTTATTATTATTGCCATCATCATTTCTTCCTCTCTAGAAAAAGATTGGATGGAATAAAGATCTGATTGAACCTGATGTGCTCTCTATTATTATGAAGAAGGGTGAGAGAGAGAGAGAGGATTCTGAACCTGACTGGCACGATGATGGAGCCATTAACAGAATATTAATAGAAGAATCAGGTGCTTACACATATAGGTAAAGAAACTGTGTTTACTGCAATAGTGTTTGCAGTTTTAAAAGCCTGAGAAAAACCTGAATGTCCATCAGTTCTTACTGAATAAACCTGAATAAACTAAGGTATTGTATATTCACACAATGGAATACTATTCAACCAAAAGAAAAAAATGAGACAGAAGTTTAAATAAAATATGAAGTGATTTCAAACATAATTTTTAAGTGTCAAAGTAAGATATATTACATTTTCCTATGTGATATTTATATTCAGAGAACCAAAAAAGAAAAACAAGCAAAACAAAAATTATAAAGTGGCATTGTTTTTAAATTAAAGCTTCTGAAGTGGCTTTTATAAAACATCGACATAGTCATAACCATGGATAGACTTTGAAAATAGCAGTGACAGCTGGTAGCCAGTGTCTTTACTATATATGAGTCAAGTTTACAAAAAACTTAAAGGTACAGATCATTCTCTTAAGCTGTACTTTTCTGTGGAATCGCTTCCAACAGTAACATCTTTATACTCAAAGGACATGAGTTAATCTAAATCACTAGTGCTGCATAATAGTGCCTGCAAATTGAATAATCCAAAAGAAATGTATTAGGTTTAGGAAAAGTAAACAGATTGAATTCTCACTTTCTCTCTGAGCTTGAAATATATAGTATTTCAGAGACATACAGGTATACATGTATCACATATAAAATAAGCCACATAAACATAAAATTAGATGAATATTTAAAATACATACTGTGGATGATCACTGATTTAGGGTTTTTTCTTTCTTTCTTTACTTTTTTTTTTGGCAAATGAGTATAATAAAGCAAAACAAAAGCCAAGATGATGGGGAAAACCAAATCTTCCTTCCCCTTGGGCTGATTGGAGCTGATAGTAGTGATATTTTAGTCATTATTGGAAAAAGATTATGGAACTATAATAGCTAATAGGTATGGAGCACTTGCTGGGTCCAAACATGATACTGAGTGATTTACATATTAGTTAATTCCTGATAACAACTAGATGAGGTCAGTGCTTCTGTTTTCTCAAGTGGTTTGTTTACTTACCCAAGGTCCCATAGGTAATAAAGGGTCAAGTGGGCATTTGAACCCAGGTTTGCTGACACCAGAGCTCTTACTTGTAACCAACATGCTGGATGCTGTAAGTGTAGGGTGTAACCTACAAGAGTGATATGGGATGGGGTAGGGTTCAGTTAATCACACAGAACAATTCAAAATGCTGGATTTGGGTACAGACAAAGGATATAATGAAGTGCAGAGCCTGGGTGAGCAGAAAAAGTGACATATATTTTACTGTTATAATTTTGCTCAGGACATTTTTTTTGTTGTCAGTTATTTTTTTAAATCTGCTTATAGAGTCTGAGATTAGATGCCTGAGAATAAGTGTAAGTGGGAGAAAAAAATTAAAATTTGAACAATCCAGTGATGAGTAAATAAATGAATTATAAAAACAATCCACATGTATTTTGAAATTGATGAGCAAGAGATTAAAATTGAGTTAAAGCATTGCTAAAAAATTTTGAAAAAAGTTATGTACTATGCTTCTGACTACTGTAGACCATGCAGTTTTTCCTAATTGGTGACCTTATCTTATGAGCTGGCCATGAAGTGGACAGAATGTAGTTCACTCCCCAGGATGGGGAGCCCTCAATAGTGAGGTGTTAAATGGTGGAGATTAATGAGCCTTGGCAGGTCAGGGTAGGGGAGCTTGGGTGGCATCTGCTCGCACTGCAGTGGGCTTAACTCTTGCCAGTTATAAGTGTAAGAGCGGATAGTTCAGAATTTGAAGTGGAGAAAACCTCACTTCACCTAATATTCTCATTTGAGCATTTGTATTAACAGGGATGTTAATGAGGACATGTCATATTTTTGAAAAAAAATCTTACTGGTGTGTGTGTTTTAATATGTTTTGATGATGTGGAAGTCAGATCACTAACTACTCCATCTGAAGTAGGACACTTCTCCCTATGACTTTTCCCACCCTCCAGCCCACCCAATGCCCCCATCATTAATCCTTGGTTCCTTTGTACCCCTTAGGACAATCGGTGAATAGTTTGGTTTACCTGTGCTGGTGTTGCTCCCCAATTAAATGAACAGGTGGATGCATGACATGTCTTTCCCATTAAATCTAGAATAATCAAAACATCATAATATACTGTCCAAATATCATATTCATAGATATTTCACAAAGCCTTGGAGAAATAATATTTTTGTATTGTAATTTTAGATTATTAAAGAATTACTTTGCATTTCAGTTAGCACTTCATTCTTAATGGAGCTCAATAACTGGGACTGCATGCTTTGGTGTACCCCGGGGTGTTCCAGATTGCCCTTGTTAGTAGCACAGGAAGGGGAGAGTACTTGGGAAAGAAGGGGCACTTCTCCATGAGAAGATGAGAGATCCTAAGGGCAGTTCCTCCAAGATTGACCTATATATTTTACCAAAATGAAAATAAGATTATTTACATTCTTATGACGCATTAGCTTTTATAGAGATGCTGGACATAAATTGCCCATTTGACATTTTTACATTTTAAAGAAACTGAGGATCAGGGAAATTAAATCACTTGCACAAAGTCATCTCACTAATAATGGGAAAATCGAAGATGTTAAATGAGATCTCTGAATCACACCTCAGTGAGATTCCCTTTGAAATACACGGGGATAACTTTGATGACTTGCTTTTACAAGGAAACGCTCACTTTATTTCCCCAACTAGTTGCGCAACTGCTATGCAACAATGTTATTTTCTAGAACTTTTTTTAAAAAGGCAACTTAATGAGTCACAGTATTATCTCTTTCATACAAGAAAATTAAAAAACATTAGCATATAAGACAATCTAAAATATTTTTATATCTTCTAAAATACGGAAAAATCCCTGCTTTTAAAATCCCAGAATTTGTGCTGATGATGTAACGAACTTGCTCATCTAGGAGAGCTTTATTATTTTTTTTCTGGCAGCATTAACTAGAGACCACAAGTAAATTTATAGTGAATTTATCCCAGTAACATAAATATTTGGCATGTATAATATGGATTATGGATTATTCTTCCTCTGAGATCATCTGTTTTCATCAATTAATTTTTGCTTTTTGAATCAAGTTGTTACTTGAATACTTTTGGATATATCTGCAATCATTCCCCTCCTCTGCTCTCCATTTCTTGCCCCTCTGGAATTAAAAAAATCATCAACTCGATTTTAGTGCTCATCTGATATGTGACAGAATAAACAATACTGGATGTGGTCCAGGTCTACATTACATTTAATGCCATCCGTCCTCCAACAGATGGCCAATGTGGTGTTCGTTTTATGAGTGTCCTTAGATCAGGGCTGCTTCCTGCATCATTGGTTTATTGCAACTGGTAGCAATATGGTTGGAAGGGTTACTTCCAAAAGCAGATGACATTACGGTATCATTTATCCAAATAATTATCTGGACACGGGAAAACTACTAAAAGACAAGAAATAATTTCTATTGCCTTGAAAAAAAGTGGAGTTATAGAAGATCCCTGTTCATTGATGACCTAATTTGCTTTCTCTAACAATAAATTCAGTAATTGTTGATAGAAAAAGTCACATGCCTGCTTCCATTTCTCTTAATGGCACTGCAGGGTTAGATTGCAGCATGAATGAAAAGATGGGATGTTTTCAAAGCCTTGGCAGCCTGCAGTGACCTTCAGGAGAAATGAAATGCTCTGCTGGCGAGAGAAACAATTGAGCTGAAACCAGTGAGGCGTAGAAAACTCTGAGATAGACTTCCCGAATTAAAAGCTGTTAGCAACAGCTCAGACAAGAAGAGGGAGAGGAGAATATCACTCCATAAGGTGATTTTATTCAAAGACTAAGACATCGCAAGAAAGCAAAGCTCAGATAAAAGAAAATTTGAGTTTAGTGTCCATATGTTATCTAGACCATGAACATACATAAGTTTATGACCTGTTGAAAAGCAGGCAGGAAAAGAAGTCAGAGCTTTTCATAATATAGAGCATGAAAGATTTAATGGTGGTCATAATATTTTACAATCAAATTGTTTTCTGTGCACCTCTAAGTCACAAAACATCAGTCAGAGAACCATAGATTATGAAATATGAATACTAAATTGTTTACTGAATTTGTTGATGGGTAAGCTCTATGATTATTTGCATTTTTCCCTCTTTGATGAAAATAATTGAATGTAACAAGGTTTCTGGTAGCTTGTTGAGAAACTAAATTGATCCCCTAAATGTGTGTCTAGGATACAAAGCAGAATACGTAAAATATGTTTTACATTTGTAAGGAAAAAAGGAGTCGTAGAGGACAGTGAATGGAGAGATGTGCCACATTCTAATATTATGTGTGGCAGTCCCATTAAAATGCTTATAAATTATGCTAAAATAGGTAGAAATAGTTGTAACTATGTTAGCATATTCTACACATGAAAATTTCTAGGTACAAATAAAAACACTTTTTTAACCACAAATACTCTATTGTTGCTTAAGTCACTTATCATAGTTATTGATTTTACATTAATAGTTTTTATTACATTGGAACCAGAAATAGTAGGGAGAGGGAGAGGTATCTAATACAAGATTAGGAATATCTTAATTTTAACCTCCCTTGAAAACCGTTGCACTTCTGGAATGCTCTGCAACCCTCAGAAGCTTCCTTCCCTCATTACCTTCAATGGTGAGCCCTGTTCACTCCTCTTCAGTTAGTGACCTACCAGTATCTGTGTAAATCCTCAGTCTAAAACTTCCAAATGCTCGGCAGAAATAACAAAGAGTGACGTATAAGCTTCCACGTTCATCAACAGTTTGTCTCTGAAGAAAATGCATGCATATGAAAATTAAAAATGGAAGGGATACTCATAGAGTTACTTAATGCCTCTTAATGTTTTTTGATCATATTCACTTGAAAATTTGATGTAAAGTTGACCCTGTCTCTAGGGAAAAAACAAAGAACATGAACATAAAATAAATGTTTGTATTGAATTTCAGAGGATTTTCCAACTCCTTCTATGAATTTCCAGAGACTATACTGAAGGAAATAAAAAGCTCACTTTTATTTTTTCAGGAAATGACTCAAAACACTAAATTTCTTTTCCTTTAAATTAAAAGGCATGCGTATGGATTTTAACTTGTAAAATTGTTCTGTATTTACTAACTGCAGCTAGACTCTTGCTAAAATTAACCTATTTAATGTCTCAGTTTAGGAATCATTTCTGCTTCTAAGGTAGTGGTTCTCAAAGTATGCTGTCTCAGACCTGTTATGTCAGCGTCAGGCAAGAACTTGTTAGAAATACAACTTCTGGGAGCATCATTCCTGACCTTCTGATTCAGAAATGGGGGGCAGCACCCAGCAATTTAGTTTAAGGAGCCTTCCAGGTGATGCTGATGCAAGCTAAAGGCTTGTGAACTACTAGCTTAAGGAATTCCCTGATTTCTACACTCCAGAGCCAAGCATATCTTTTAAATTACATCATTGCTACATAATCTACATACAATAAAATGCACGCATTTAAAATGCGCATTTGGTGGGCTTTGCTAAATCTCTGCACCCATTTAACCACCACAATGAAAATATTAAACTTTTTTTTTGTCTCTGTAGGTAGTTCCCCCAGGTACCTTTGCAGACAATGCCTGTTACCTTCTCTCTAGTAAACAATGGATCTGATTTTCATCACTATTGATTAGCGTTGCCTATTCTAGAATTTCATATAATAAAATTATACAATCTGTTCTTGTTCTACATGATTTTTTAAAAATTCATCCAGGTTGCCGGGTGTATCATTGGTCCATTTTTTTAATTGCTGGGTTCTATTTTGTTTTATGGATATACCACAATTGTTGAGATAACACTCATCTGTTGTTGGAAACTTGGATTCTTTCTGGTTTAGGATCATTATGAATATTTTCCTGAACATTCTTGTACATGCCATTTTGTGGACATGTTTCTACTTATCATGGGTAAATAACTGGGACTGAAATTGCCAGGTCCCATGGTCAGTGTAGGCTCCACTTTAAAAGACTGCCGACCTGGTTTCCAGCAAGGTTGCATTTGCACCAGAAGAAACCTATGAGAGTTTCCGTTGTTCCCACCCACAGCCTCACCAACAGAATTGCCAGCCTTTTGTCTTTTTTTTTTTTTATATTTGCCCTGCTAATGACTATAAAGTGGTCTCTCACTGCAGTTTTAAATTTCATTTCCCTTGTGACTAATGTTGAACATCTTTTCATATGTTTATTGGCTATGAGTATGTCTTCTTTGATGAAGTGATTCTTTTGTCCATTTTTAAGTGGGTTAGTTTTGATTTCCTGATTATTCAGCTTCAAGATTTTTAATTTTTTTATTTTTATTTTATTTTTTTAATATTTGCTCCTGGATTGGGGTATTTGTCATTACATCAATTGAAAATATTTTTCCAGTCCATAGCTTGCCTTTTTATTTTCCTAATGATATCTTTTGAACACCCTGAGTTCCAATTTGGATGAAGTTTAATTTATCAATTTTATCTTTTAAATTTTGTATGTACTATGTCTAGTCTAAGAAACCTTTGTCTATTTCACATTTCTTATGTGTTTCACTGTAGAAGTGTCATACCTGTAGCTTTTATACTTATAAATATAACTATTTTACATTTTTCATGTTTAAACTAAAATCCTAAACGTATTTTGCATATGGCGTAAGGTGTGGGTCAAGGATTTTTTTTTTTATTTGGCCATTCAGTTGTTTCAGCATATTTGTTAAAACTTCAGATAAGCGTCTCTTTTTAACTTTAAAGTGGTTTAGATCAGTTTTCTTTTAAAGTTTATAACTGTGCTCTATTATTTTTATTTATTTTTTTACTTTTATAGATTTTTTTTATTGTTGTTCAAGTACAGTTGTTTCCCTTTTCCCTTCACCCCTCCTCCCAACCCCAGCCAGTTTACAAACATTTTAACAAGAAATCCAACTATTCTTGAGGTGTTTAAGAATTAGTCTAAATATTGGTTTGGTCCAAGTTTAGCTAGAGAAAGGAAAAATGAATATGAAAATAGCAGATCATGTGTGAATGGAGAATATTACTCATGTTGCAAAGTTAAAATACATCAGACTTTCAAAGCAGAATGCTGAATTGAAAGTAAAATGACTTAAAAATGAAATAGTAAGTTATCTATTAATTTAGTTGTAATCATAGAAAAATATTTTGCTTGAGTTTCAAGTGGCAGCAATTTTTAAAATATCTGTTTTTAATATTATAAAAGAAACATGTTTAATTATTCAAATGTTTAAATGAGAAAGCTTATGTTTATGAGAAAGCTTCTGTTTATGTTTATGTTTCTCATGTTTATGAGAAAGCTTAGAAAAACATAAAAGTGATTTAAATAAATCATAACTTTTCCACTCAGAAGCAACCACTGTTAACATATTGGTGTGTATTCTTCCAGAAATACAGTCACAAAGGCCACAATGGAAACAGTCTAAATATTGTTCCCTTAAGATATTCTAGAGCTCTTTGTGTCTTAGAAAATGAAGATTAGAATTATATGGAATTTTATTATTTGAAAGTTATACATCTTGGTTGACCTCTTCCCTAGTAATAAACATATAAATTTTTTGTTTTGTTTTTTATTTCTGTTATTATAAACAGTGCTATGATTAACAGCCTGGTATGTATAATTTTGCATTGTTTTCTGATTATTTTAAATGACAGTGTTTTCTCAATAAATAAAATTAGTAGTGTGTTTCTTTGTTTACTAGTGTATTTATTCTTGAGCCAGAACATTTAATCTTGATGACTTTGGCTATATCCACATATTCAATGTACTGGAACATTCACAATCTGGAAGTAAACCAGAAAGTTATCTAGCTGGATTTATTTTTCCAGGGCATTTTGAGGACTTAGGTGAGTTTATATATGTGGAAATAGATGAAAAAATTCATCAAACATTTCTATCATTAAAAACTGAGGGAAATGTAATAGCATTAAGTAAACATAGATTCAATAACTACTTTTTGTACACAAGGCCCTTTCTAGTTGCAAGTGGGCTGAAAACAAAATAGATTTCCTGGGTTCCTAGGAAAAGAAAATAAATGTTTGATGAGTAAATAAATTAGTCTCTTCCACAAAAAGCATTTTTTTAACTTTCTGCCTTTTATAGTACAACTAAGTCTGAAAGCTTAAAATGCCATTTTAGGTGGTTTCCTTACATCAGAGTCCTGATGTAGCTTGCAAATAAACTTAATTAAAGAATTTTTTATCTTTCAGTAAAAAAAAATCTACAGTCGCAAACTTTTTTTTATATGACTGCCTGCCCCTGGCCAATGGCAATAGCAAAGGTAGATTTTTCATTCATTTACTGGGTAGTATTATGTAATAGACCTTGTACAGAGCACCCTCAAAGAAACTGCCACCTCCCTGGGAATTTAAAACTTGAGTGATATTTTATACATAAAAATGTTATCTTAGATTTAAGTCTAAGTCTTCTGTAGAGACTGTGACTTTAACAGTTTCCCCTGCGCTCCATCATGGATTCACTGTTTCCTTGTCTGGTGTATCATAGAGAGGGAACAAGTTCATTGCCATCTTCCATTGACTTATAAGGTCTTGTTCTCTGTACATTACCCTTTAGAACTTGATGAAAGACATGCCCAAAAGTATAAGTAAATATAGTGAACTTTTTATAGATATACTTTATGTATGCAAAATAGAGATTGGAAAAGAGCCCTGGTAGGCAATATTTAGTGCAAACTTAATTCTCTGCTCAAAATGTGAAACAGTTTTAGCCCAAAGAGAAACCTATTACCATATTTTTCAGTGTTTTCATCCTTGTATATAAAAAAGAAAATATTTTAACACAGAAGGCTACTGTAATACTTTTGACCTAAAGTTAGTATTTAATTTATTACACTGAATAGTATTTTGGAAGTATATCTAAATGCTTTGTTGATAATTTGCTCAAATAGTAAGAGGCTTTCACTTAACTGCTTAAATCATAGGTGGCAAGGCCCGTGGGCTGAATCCAGCCCTCCACTTTGTTTTATCTGGCCTGGCACCTTGTTTGTACCTGGTGGCAGCACTGAGCTCTCGCTTAATTGTTAAGGAGTAGTTACATTTACACAGTCCTAAGACTACATTCAGCCATTTGAAGGCAACCACAAGGCTGATGTGGCCCCCGGTGAAAATAAGTTTGACACCCTTGGCTTAAATGTACATCTTGGACAACTCTATTTGTACTTTAAGTATATCACAAATATCAGTTGTTTCAAGTAAACTATAATTTTAGGTATTTCATGGTCTCGGTGCTTATACAATATATACTCTGTGAAAATGTTTCTTACAGTGTGACAAAGAAACCATCTCAACAGCATCCCCTAGGTTACATGTAGAAAGCCAGCCTCCTTGGCCACACCTATTCTAAATCTGAACCTTTGGAGGTAGGACTCTGCATTCTGTAATACAAAGGACATCTCAGTGAGTGCGACATTCATTGCAGTTTGAAGACCAATGCTTTGTAGGATTGGTTCTCATTTTCACCTCCTACTTGCCAGTTATCATGATTTTTGTGTCTGAAGAGAATATCATCCTTTTCTTGTTTCACACCTGCCCGACTCTGAAAACAACTGGACATCAAGGATGGCTGTGTGTCATCTACTGGAAAGCAGGGATATCTCTATGTACCATTCAAGGTTTTGTCAGTACCCAGGGAGTTGTCAAGAGAATCACCTCACCAACCCTTTTTTGTTTTCACTCCTTAACCTGGCCTTGCCTCTTCCTGGGACTGTGTGTGCTGGGGCAGTTCGGAGGCTCTCAGGCTCTGCCCAGAGCTACGGCTCCAGTCCACAGTAAAAGAACCATGATCTCCTGTACTTACACTTAAATGGTCAGTGGGCCATCCAGGTGGCGTTAAAATGGACTGTTTTCTGCTATGCGAGTGGATCAAAAACAAGGACAAGAATATTAATTTTAAGAGACTCTTGCTCTAAAGAGAATTTTAAAATATTAAATGTACTTTAAAATATTAAATGCACTTTAAAGATATGCTTATTAGTATATGAATTTTCAACTTAAAATTTTAATAGGCCTTTACTATGATCATTTTTTTCTATATTAGTCTTAAAATAAAGAAAATTCTATTAATTACTTATTTCCTCTATGGGCAGTGTCTACATATAAAATGTTTCTTCCAAGTTAAAATGTTATCTGCTTTTTAAAGCAATCACTTCTAAGCATTCATTATATGACTCAACTTATTAAAATTTTTATTATATCAGTTTTAATGTTGAATAATAACTATTTCATAAATTAGAGTAATATTATATATATTGACATGGTCAAAACCCCAAATCAATTTAATCAAAACCAATTTGAAATTAGGAAGCAAAAATATCTTTGAAAATAAACATGAATGTACCTCACATTGGTATTAATTAAAATAGTAGTATTCCAGATTTTCTTGGATTTGGATACATTGCTATCAATATTTTATTATCCATTAGAAGAAAGCAAATCACATCTCACTAGCAAATGCCGATTCATCTGCTTTTTAAATTTAAATGCAAATTCTTTCCACCCCTTACTTTACATAAAGATAAATCAAAGTAGCAATTGCATATGTTATGCATTACTTTATACAGGTTTCAATAGCAAACATTTTTATCACTATTCTTCAAAAACTTATTTTAGACCAACATCAATGAATCCAATTTTTATCCTGGTTTCTAAATTTTAATACAATAAAATTTTTAGCCATTTATCAAAACAGAATTTTATCATCATTCTTAGAAATCTCCATGTAGTTTTCAACCAATTATTACATGGAAAAAAAGGGACAAACTATACTCATTCACACTCGGGTATTATGCAGACATTTTCTGAAAAATGAACAAGGCGAGCTTGTCACTTCATGGAAAACAACTAACAATATTTGTTTTCAATGATAAAATTCAAGCTTTGAAATAAAAGTATTGGAAAACTTTTATATGCCACTATTAGTGTGATAGTGTCCCCATATGTAAAGACTTTTTCTGATGATGTGGCCATGATTTTTTGATACTGATATATGTCAACACTTGGAAGTCCAGGCAAACTCAGTGCAATATTTCTAAATGACTAATGCATGATGTTAAAAGGTATTTCTAGCTGAGTGTAAGTCAGTCAGAAATACTTCTGACATATTTCTCTTGGAGACATTCATTTCAGTTACAGGGAAATGACTGTGCATATGAAAGCAATGACTAAGTTATGAGTGATTTATTTTTTCTCTTCTCTGACGTTCACGTAGATTCACACTACTACCACAGCCAATCATTTCTGTGGTTTTATGAACTCTCCCTGAATGACATCCTTTTTTAGAATAAAATTTATCTTTCTTTATCTTTCTGAAGCCTTGATGTGGAGAACCACATCCTAATCTTTAAAAGAAGGGTGAGAGTTCAATATTTAAAGCTGCTAGATTATTTTTCTGGGTGTTTTAGAAATAATTGCATGCATTATTATTTGTATTTCATAAGCAATCTTAAGCAATCAGTGTTATAGTAAAAACCAAAGGTAATTACATCCAAATTTGCAATAGCTATGTTGTTTCAAATTCTTTAGGATGTTTGTCCCCCTGGCAATATAAAATGTACCCTGATAAGGACAAAGGTAAGAAGTTCCCTGCAAGAAAAGAAAATTATTTTGGGGTTCTCGCAGACCAGTGCTTCTTTGCATATCGAAGTTAAAAAAAGAAAGGCAGGAAGAAAAATAACTTTTAAAATCAGATGAAAGCCATGATCCCTCTGCCCAGAAAAAATATACAAGTATAATATGCTAAATTTTGCAAGTCTCGATTATTGTTACCTTGATTTTACTGTTTGAGGGTTATACTGATTGAAATGAATGTCTGTTCTGTCTCTATTATGCCCCAGCTGAGCTGAATCTAGACCTTACTTTCTACCAGGAATGGAGCTGCTCTAATTATATATGCTTTGTTCCGCATTGGCTCAGGTGAGCTAAGACTACAAGTTTTTGAAAGTGGATTCATGCCTGAGAAAGTAAGGACGTGTTTTACCCAGGACAACGCCTTAACTTCCCAGGAGACATTAATGTTTCTTGTGTATGTCCTTTAGAAATAACTTTCCATGGAAAAACAGCAAAGATGTCAAGATGATTTATAATTGTGTATGAGTGTATCATGCTAAAACTGAACTTGCCAACATAGAGAAGTTTTTGCAGTATCAACTTTTGAGGAAACCTGCTTATTATTTGTTAAAAAGTTTTCCTGAGTTGTAATTCCCACGCCATGACGTTTGCCTATTTATAATGTACAGCTCAGTGTCTTAGCGAACTCCCAGAGTTCTGCCGCCCTTACCACCACCTAACAGAACATCTTCATTCCTCCCCCTCGAAAGCTCTGTACCCATTAGAGTCACTGTCTGTCCTCCCTTTTCTCAACCCACCTGCCCTAGGCAACTACTAATCTATTTTCTGTCTCTGTAGATTTGTCTATTCTGGACATTTCATACAAACCCAAGTAGATAATATGTAGTCTTTTGCAACTGGCTTCTTATTTATCCACTCATCAGTAAATGGATATTAAGATTGTTGCTACTTCCTGGCTATTACAAATAATGTTATTATGAACATTCACATAAAAGTTTGTGAATGTTTTCATTTCTCTTGGGTATATACTTAGGAGTAGAATTGCTAAGCCATATAGTTACTCTGTGTTTAATATATTGAAGAGTAGCCCGGGCTGGTGTGGCTCAGTGGATGCAACACCGGCCTGCAAACCAAAGGGCTGCCAGTTTGATTCCCAGTCACAGCACCTGCCTGGGTTGTGGGCCAGGTCCCCAGTAGGCGGCTTGTAAGAGGCAACCACACATTGATATCTCTTTCCCTCTTTCTCCCTCTCTTCCCCTCTCTAAAAATAAACAAAATCTTTAAAATATATATATATATAGAGAGAGAGAGGGAGAAGAGTTGCCAAAATGTTTTCAAAGTAGCTGCACCATTTTCAATCGCACCAGCAATATATGAGAGGGTACCCATTTCTCTGCGCACCCTTGATAACACCTGGCATGGTCTGTCGTTTTTGTTTTCACCATCCTAGTAGCAGTAAAATAGTTTCTCATGGTTATGAGTTGCATCTTTTCATATGCATATTGGCCATTTGTATTATTTTCTTGGGAAAAATGACTACTCAAATCCTCAGCCCATTTTTAAGTTGGATTATTTTTTTACTGTACTTTATATATTTAAAATGTTCTTTATATATTCTGGATGCAAGTCCTTTTTCAGATAGATGATTTTCAAATCTTTTCCCCCATTCTGTGAGTTGTCTTTTCACTTTCTTGATGGTGTCCATTGACACACAATAGTTTTTAATTCTGATTAAGTTCATTATATATAAATTTTTTTCTTTTTTCACTTGTGCTTTTGGTGTCATATCTAAGAAAGCACCCCTAAAATTACTGGTAACATTTGTATATTACATTATTTTATATTTTAACATTTAGTCTTTTAGACTTGCATTATTTTTCCTTTTGCTTCATGGTTAGGCCATTCTTTACCAGCCAGCAAAGGCGCGCGCGCACGCGCGCGCGCGTGTGTGTGTCTGTGTGTGTGTGTCTGTGTGTGTGTGTCTATGGGAGAGAAAACAATATTCAGGAAGTGTGCATTTTTTTTAGTGATTGGTTACCTCCTAGCAGTCACTAGTAGTGAACTCAGGAAGGAGCAGGTAAAAACACAAAACTTGCATTTTTTTACTTCATTTAGAAATTTCAATTATGTAGAATTCTTATACTGTTTGATAGATTTTAACTAATATCTAATAACTGTAATGCCCACAAACAACATTATTACCAAAAGTTCAGTCTTATTCCCTCCAAATAAAATTGTTGGATACTGTTATTTAATAGAGAACTAGAGTGTGTGCTCTGGGGTAACATTCCTAGGTCGAATTCTGACTATCACTTATTAGCTGTGTGTGTTTGGATAAGATCTATTATGTTTTTATGTTTGCTATAAAACAGGAAAAACAATAGCATCTACTTTGTGGAATTGTGGGGAATAAATGATATATTTTAGGTAATTAGAACAGTGAGACATAATAGATGATGATAATATTAAGAATTGGTGTATCCGTCTAAAATTTATGAAAACAAAATCTGATGAGTCTTCTTTATTGCTGTTTAATTATTTTAGACAAAATGAAGAATAACTAAGAATATAAACAGCAGTATACATGCATATCTGAAACAGAAAACATTTTGGTTTTTTTTTAAAGATTTTTCTCTTACAGGAATAAATTATATCCTCTAATAGTGAGGAAATTGCGTCTGTCAATCTTTGTTTAATTTGTTTGAATTCCAAGCATTAAAATAACATTAATTAATCAAAATTTTCTCAATTACTTTCAAATGCTGGAAATACAGTAATATTTTATATATGGCAATCAAAGGTTTTGCAACTACTCTTAGTGACTGCAAATATTCTAACACTTTATTATGACAATCACAGCAGGAGGAGGGGGATGATGGACACAACCACCACATAGAAGAAAGCCTGTGTAAAACAACTATATTAGCTCCTTTGTAGGAAGGATAATTCATAGAAAAATTAATGTTGAGGTTCATGAGAGCATGTTCCAGTTCCAGTTCACAAAATAATGTGTCAGATCCAATTGTAGTCATTATCTGTATTACTCAGTCTGGCAGTTTCCATTACACTGTCACTATTTCATTTGAGTGACAGATGATTTTCTAGTGTAAATACTGGGGTAGGTGCCTCATTTCTCCATTAGACTGTCACTCTTTGAAGGAAGGCACTAGCCAGGCTTGCTCTGTGCTTTCCACATCTAGCACGGTGCTTTGCTCATAGATAGATAATACTGTGTAGATTCCTATGGGACCATACACTTTTAAAGCTATGAGACAGAGACCTTCATTAGACATGGATAAATTCATAGAGTATTAATGTAAAGTGTGAAAAAGAATATGCTAACTCTACACAGAAAGGACAGATTAAAAGTTTTGAAAGTCACTTTTCCCCATTGGCCCTGCTTCTCGTTTCTACTCTGCAGTTTTTATCTGGTTCCTTCTCGTCTCACTCATGCTGTTCCCATACAGATGCATAAGGACACTTCTGGGTTGGGTGCTCCTCCAGTGAGTACCCGTAAAAGTTCAACTTCCTAATCTTAGCACGAATCCTCTTAGTTCTTATTTAATTTTCCATCTTCTCCTCTACATTGTGGCCCCAGCAGGCCAGAAACCATTTTTGCCTTGATCATTTTGACGTTTAACAATTTGACGTTCAAAGAAGCAGTAGCTATGTATGTCAGCTTTCTGTATGTGACCTTTAATAAGTGTTTCTACTATGGGAGAAACACTATCTACTATCGGGCAGGGAGCTCTACCTGCCTGATACGTTTGCAAATCATACAAAGTTACTATTAATAGTCAATACAGTTATTCTTCACATTGTGATCACCAGGTGATCATTGTGTTGATCATTGCATTATTTTTGTCTGGCACGTAGTGGAGCTCGGTGCAGAGTAGCTCCTTATCTACCTGTTGAGTGATTGAACTCATGTCTAGCTGTGCCACTAGCTAGTTACGTGGTCTTGGGGAAGTCAGACACCCCTTCTAGGCCTCTGTCCATCTATCAGAAAAATGATGTGGTTGGACTTGATCAGGGTTTGAAGTCAGATGATCCACTTGCTGATTCTGATCCAGAATAGTGTTTTTGTTTGCATTGTATTTGTTTGTTTCAGAGATGCGCACACTCCCATTTGGCTACAGACCCCATTGCTTCACGCCAGCTTTCACCCCCGTCTTCATGTGACCTGACCAGCACCTGAGCATTTGAAGTCGGCACCCCTGGCCTAGGGATGATCTATATAATCCCTTTCAATTCTAAAATTTTGATTCTGTGTTGTTCAAAAAAAAATACACAATTTCATGCTTCACCCGGCATTTACTTGTACCAAGGACTTTTTATTTGTATTGGCTTGTTCTCCTGAGTGACTTTCATTTTGGCGCTTTCCACCTGCTAATGCTTATGGATTCCAAAGCTTATAAATCCTTGCTGTTGGCTCTCAGCTTTACCTCAACAAGCAGTAGTTATGTATTTGTATCTTCTCTCTATATATATTCTAGTAGCACCATGCAAGGGGACTATTACTGTGAAAATTTTAGAATATATATATATGTATGTATGTACATATATGAATTTTAGAAGTTCCCTGTTATTCACTGGACCCATATTTATTTTTTTCTACAAATTATATCTCTGTGTTGGTTATAGAGATGTATAAATATATTTTGATTCTGAACTTAATAGGAAATATGTATACATGTGTGAACATATGAACATACAGGCATATTAATAACTTTATGTAATTATATACCAGGATTGTTTTATTGGGGGCAAAATCAACTATAAAAACTTTTTTTAATCCTCAAAAAAACCTACTTCATATTATCTTCAGTGAATCTGTTTCAAGATGTCTGGTTACCTCCATGAGGTATCATAGAAATATCACTGCTTCGTAGCAAGAAATGTATTTGTCAGGAATGCATACTTACTAACATTTGAGTAAAATATAGCAGGCTTCTGCTGAGTAAAAAAATGTTAATGTAGCAGAGTAGTTTGAAACAGTGAGGTGAGTGACTTTTAGTTTTGAACTCAGAAAATAGAAGAAATCTAAATTTTGTATTTTTGCTGTACTGAGCAGAGCAGCAGCCATTACACTGAGAAATAATGTGACTGTTTGGAGCACTATTGCTGCCTATTTTAGAACATTCTGCATGGTTAGCTACTTGGAGCATAAATTCACAATAGAAGCAACTTTCAAATCTAATAGAAACCCGTGGGACATACACATGGAATTGTTCAAATAATTGAACTCTCTTCACTTATGACTATCTTATTTGCCACTTGGTACAGGCCTGAAGATTGTACAAGCTGTGAGGAAGCCACTCGGATATGGTCTGGTGGTCCCTAAGCAATCATTTTAGCTTCTGTCACAGGAGACCTAGTTTATAGAGAACTGAGGGACACTGTCCTTAAGAACATTAAGGCAGTAATTGCTCATACATGAATTCTAGGTAGTTTGTTGTTGTTGCTGTTCTGTATATTTTCCATGTTCTTATACTGTTATTTTCAACACAGTCACAGGCTCCAGGTGACCTTATTCATTAACAATTTGACGTTTAAAGCAGCAGTAGCTACGTATGTCAGCTTTCTGTATGTGGCCTTTAATAAGTGTTTCTACTATGGGAGAAACACTATCTACTATCAGGCAGGGAGCTCTACCTGCCTGATATGTTTGCAAATCATACAAAATTACTATTAATAGTCAATACAGTTATTCTTCACATTTGGCCAAATCCCCCTGGTCCTAAATCAAGCCCTTGATGTCGTAATAGAGAAGTTTTAAAGGATTTATTCTGTGCCTGACACTGTGCTTAACAGATGCCAACTCACTTAAGAATCATTTATTATTACTTTGTAGATAAAACTTTATTGGTTAATAAAAACATTAGTATCAGATTTGAATAAGGGGTATGAGAAAAGATAGAAAATGGGTTTATAATTCAAACCCATTTTTCCAGCCCTATTCTTCCATTATTTTTACCTTGTTTTATTAAGAGTCTGTGTGTGTGTGTGTGTGTGTGTGTGTACAGGCAAAAAAGAGAATAAGGAAATGGAAAAGAAGTGAGTACACATTTAGAATCAAGTCTTGCTTGGGGGATAATTTAGGTGTGATGCTAGGCACTTAGGTTTGAAAAAAAGTTTCTAATATTTTATTAATTAGTATGTAAATAATTATCTGTGAGATTAAGCCTCTCTATCCCATAAAGAAAACTATAAACCTCAAATACACAGACATGTTCACCTTCAAGTACTAGTCAAAATTGAGAGAATAAAGGTATATGGAAGAATTAGACATTTGGTCTTTGTAAGACTTTCCAAAAGGCTTTTTCACATATTTCAACAAATATTCATGAAATGTTATTAGTTAACATTGTATAATATTCAAATTATTTCAGAATCACAAAGAAATCTCTTCCTATATTAGAAATGTATCTTTTTAAATAGGTTAGATATATTGGAAAAGTTTATAACTTCAAACTTAGCAAGATTAATGTTGAGAGTTCAAAGGGACATGTCTAAACCCATAAAAACCCAACTTTTTACTGACAGCTAGAATGCCTCCTATACCTCCTGGTCGAACCTGTAGTGAGGGTTTGCCAGAACACCTAGAAGACTAATTATGGCGAAGAATCAGCATTGTGTTGCTGGCTAACTCTAATTCTGCAGCTTTTTTCTATATTGAACTGAGGTTCACTTTCTTTCATGTATCATTCATCTATCTTTTCCCAGAAGCTGTCTCCTCCAGACATTGGTCTCAATCTCTAAATATCTGAAACATTCCAAATTCCATGCAGCTACCCCTACTTCAATCGTTTAGCCATGAAATGCTGCTGAGATCTAATACTAGCCCGCCCCCTTTCTGCATGAAGATTTCCATCCAGCTCTTTCCACAGCTTAAAATTTTCTCCATGATTTTTTGTCAAGCTTATATCATCCACACTGGTCTTGCTTCTTCACTTTTAACTCCCTCCAGAAAGCACCATGGATCCGATTTCTCCCTTGGCCTAAATTCTACAGAAACGTGCCTCCTTGGGGTTATGATGATCGATCCCCTGAGCACCAAATCCTGATATATTAGCCTCTCTGCAACCCCTGATCCTGTTGATTCCCTGAGGCTCTTTCCTCTTTTGATGTCCTAAAAGTTCCTTCTCTTCCTTTTCGTTCACCTCAGGCTCCTCCATGAGTTCACCACCTAAAGACTAGAGTTGTTTTCCAAGGCAGCATTCGTCACCTTTTTGTATATTACACACACTTATTGGACAGTGTTCCCATGCTGTTACGTGTTCCTGCCCACATTCGGGTGATTCACAGAAAATGCGTTCCCACTCCAGATCTGTCTCCTAATGCAGAATGCAGTTGCCCCGTTAACCGCCTTGGTGTAGGACCTCGCCATCCCCCGTCTGTTTTATGCAGCCGTCCTGACTGCTTGTTGTGTGCTGTGAGTGTCTTCACGGTGGCAAGGGTAAGATTTCTAAACCAGAAAGCAATCGTTATCCCCAGGAAAAGACTACAGAGGCTCCCCTTTGTGCAGAGAATACTTTTCAAACTCTTTATTTCTTTAGTGTATGAGGCTCTTCGTGACTCAGCACCGTCTCCAATCCCACCTGGCACCACTTTCCAATTAAACTGTCCGCTTCTCTTTCCTAAATCTTGGAGCGCTTCTCACCTCTGAACCCCATGCAGCATCAGCTGCCTGACGCCTTCTGTCTTCCCTCTCCACGCTCTCTTCATTTGACTGCCTCCTGAAGCCCTGAGGTTCCACTCTGTCCACCCTGTGCCTCACTCTTCCCTGATACTCTGTTTAAAGTGGTTCTGCGGTGTGCTCTCGGAGTCCCCGTACCCTTCTCTGTCTTAGCACTTAATCACACTGGGATTGTTGCTGTACCTCTCTCTGCCCAACAAAATATGAACAGTGTGAGGAAGCACTGTGTCTTCTCATGTGTTTAACACAAGTACTTTATAAAAATGACTTTTGCTTAGGGGTATGTATCTGAAAGAAATGAAATCCCTATGTTGAAGAAATATCTGCACGCCCATGTTTATTGCAGCATTATTTACAATAGACAAGACATGGAAACGACCTAAGTATTCATCAGTAAAGAAAATGTGGTGCGCGCGCACACAATGGAATACTATTCAGCCATAAAAAGGAAGGAAATCTTGCCATTGGCTGCGACATGGATGGACCTTGAGGGCATTATGCTAAGTGAAATAAGTCAGACAGAGAAATAATACAAATACTGTATGAGCTTACTTAATATGTGGAAACTAAAAGGAAAAAAAAACAAATTCACAGAAAAAGAGATCAGATTTATGGTTACCAGAGATGATGGATGTGGGAATTAGACACAGGTGGTCAAAAGGTACAGACTTCCAGTTTCAAGATAAATAAGTACTAGAAATGATATAGAATATTATGACTACAGTTAATACTATGTGTTATATTTCAAAATTGCTAAGAGACTAAATCCTAAAAGTTTTCATCATAAGGAAAATCCATTTTTCTTCTTTTTTTTATGTACCTATATGAGATTATGGATGTTAACTGAATTTATTATGGTAGTCATTTAATAATATAGGTCAGTCAAGTAATTATGATGGATGCATTAAACTTGTACAGTGTTCTATGTCCATTATATCTCAATAAAACTGAAAGAAATTAATTTTGTACCTTAATTTAGGTCTTAACAGCCATTCATTCATTCAATGACCGTTTTTTTAAAACCTGTCTACCCAGCTCTAGCAGAGACGCTGGGAGTATACCGATAAAATAGATGAAAATGCACTGGCCCTCAGAAACTCTACAAACAACCTCCTTATTCCTTTTAAAAGTTGTTTATTCCAGTATGCCAGGATCATTTTAAATATTGGTGTTGCTATAAACCACATCAGATAGCCTTCTTATCTATATCGTCTGTGCATATTTGTCCCTTAGAACATTTCTGGGAGCACTAGGCATGTACTTAGTGCTAACAGTTAGATCTTCCATTCTCAAAGTAATCTCGTAATGTCAGTCCTGTTACTCTCTTTCTACATGTGAGAATACAGAGGCTTGCAGAATTTCAATCTTGGGCTTGGAAGTGTCAAAGCAGAGTTTCAAACTCAGAGCCCCAGAGCTTTACAATAAGCTGATCAAGAGACTCTTTTGTGTCTTCATTTAAGGCGTCGATAACACGTGCTGAATAAAAAAGAGCGGAACGCTGAGCCCCCCGGGCTGACATTACAGATCTCCTTCCCGGTGACACCTACATTTATCAGACATCCCCATCAATCTCCCTATTGGGCAGCCCACCTTTCTTTATCTTGTCCAGGAGAACATTACAAAGGGCTCACTAAATGCCTTGCAGTAATTAGTATACACTTTGTCCACAGCACTCTTTCTACAAATCCAGCACTCCCGTGGCATGGGGAAAGGGGCTGAGCACCAGTCCTCATAAATATCTGTCAAATGAATGACTGACTTGACTTTCTTTCCTGTTCTACTACATCCGCTAATAACTTGCAGCTGCATAAATGCCTGGTGCAATTACCCTTTAAAACCTTAGATGTGCTACCTCAGTGACAGTATGAATACAAAACAAAAGCTTTCTTCAGAGACTGGATGGCTCCTTTGCATGAAATGTGCAGAGTTGTGTATATAAATTTTTCTAGTTAAACAATGATTTTATAGCTTGAGTATGGAGACGTTTTATGGAACCACGGCAGAAGCTGTGGATGACTCTCATATTTTCAAATGGAAGCGGGTGGGGGATGACTCCTTTGGTGTTTTAATCAGCCTGCTGCTTGCTCCAAAGAAAAGGTGTTTAAAATCATGTGTTCTTTAATCAATACTTACACTGAGGCACTAAGGGGCAGGGCAAGTGGGATTGCACCAGCTCTGTTGAGACATTTCATCTCCAGAGAAAACGGGTGTTAGCCAGCCTTGCCAGGGACCATGGTCTGAGGAAGAGAGCCCATTGGACAGAGGACAGAAAGAGTTGCTCCTAGAGAGAAACTGAGTAGGGACTGCTCGGTTCCCAGCCCCAGTTTTTCACTTGTGGCTTGACATGGCAATCAGAAGGAACAGTGGGAAGAATTTGTTAAACAACAGGTTATTTAAAACATATTCTTTTTTTAAACTGTTTTTTATTGTTGTTCAAGTAAAGTTGTCTCCATTTACCCCCCATCCCAGCCATCCCCACCTCCCACCCCGATCCCGCCTTCCCTTGGTTTTGACCATGTGTCCTTTACAGTCGTTCCTGAAAGCCCTTCCCCCTTTTCCCTCATTATCCCCTCCTCCTCCCCTCTGGTTACTGTCAGTTTGTTCTTAATTTCAATGTCTCTGGTTATATGTTGCTTGCTTGTTTGTTTTGTTGATTAAATTCCACTTATAGGAAAGAAAAATACAATATGATATGACCTAAAACATATTCTGAACAGTGAACCCTATGAAGGTTAATGGCTTGTGTTAAAAAAATTAGTCACACAACACTTGCATAGAAAATTCTTTTTTAAAAAACTTTCTCAGGCAGATGTGACACTACCAATACAAATGGCACCTTGTAATTTTTAAGTCGTAATTTTAGAAGTATAAAATGCTTTCCCAATAAGCCTATATTTCAAAAGAAAAATTTAACATTAATTCTGATATGCCATTTGGTATTCAAATCACTTTGTGAAAAAAAATAATGTTCATAGTAATGCAAATTCTCCTAGGACAAGGCTAGTGAGGAATAGAATAGAACTGAACTGAATAACCTTGAAGAAAATAAAATCCTCTTGGCATTTCCTCTCACTGTGTGATCTGCTCTGTCAGTAGTCTAATTTTAGTCTGATCTTCATCAGAAGGGCATAATTTATAGAAGAAATTTCAGAATAGGACTTCATCTAGTTAATGTTTTTACCATGCTGTCATTAAAAGAAAATCTGACTTCTCCCCTTAAACCTAGTTGACTACGGATTATTTTGAAACTCCAGAAAAGAATAGTGGGTGGACCCCTTTGTCTTCATCCTGGACAACTGAGAGCAACACCACTGGGTCTGGTACATGGCTCTTAAAAGCTAACTCATATTGTATTTTGGCATATTAATTAGATTCTGAACTATAATTACAGTCGAAATTAAAAAATACACCTTGTATGTGGTTAAATCTCTCTATATTTTTCTGACCATTTAGAAATAGTATACATTTGTTG
>PVKM010018790.1:0-24753 GCA_004027735.1 Carollia perspicillata | reverse complement strand
CAGAAGCTCAGCTTGGAACAGAGTCACAGAGAAGCTGGATGACCTCGCCTGCCTTTTCTGGACAGGTCTTTGGGATGTACTCTACCCCCAAGGCAAGACGTTGAGTTTCACCCAGAAACGGGTGTAACTTGGGTGCCATGTGGTTCCTCATGTGTACCAGCTGCAGGGGCGGTAACAGAGAACCCCACCCCACCGCTCCGTCACAGGCTGGCCCACCACAGTGCAGACGAGCCAGTGCGCAGAGGCCCCTGGCAGACCGGCGGATCGTGGCTGTCACGGGAAGCTCAGGCCCCCGGGCGCCAGCCAACAGCAGGAGTCTGACTCCCGCAGCCTCTCCTTTGCAGGCTGCCAGGCATCTGAGCCCCGGGGGTGAGGTGTCAGCCCTGTGGAAAGTTTCTAAAAGGGAATCTGGGCACCTGAGCCTCCCAGAAGAGGTAGCAGCCACCCTGACCCTGTGGCCATTTGTGCCTGGCAGAGCCGCCCGCAGAGCAGGGCGGGCAGGGCACCTGTGAGACCCTCCAGCTGGCAGGTTAAATGCGGCCCACAGCTGTCGCCCAGGCACGTCCCCAAAATAGCCGCAGCACAGAAATGAGAGGACAGCAGCGGTGACGACGAGACTGGCAGCAGTTTGTTACCGTTTCTGTAGGAATTGGGGATAAACAAGAAGATCTGTATCAACTGCATACGTAACAGATAGAAACAGTATGTACGTAAGTGTGTTAACCAAAATCGAGCATAAGAAACAATGTGGCATTCAGGGGTTAGCCTGCGAGCAAGCCCCCACCCGGTGGGTGCACCGGACAGTCTGCTGAGCTCGTCACCTGAGAAGGCGCGCGGTGCCACGAGAGCGGCGCGGAGCAGGGGGCAGAGGCGCTGCCACCTCGCCCCCTGATCCGCCGGCACACTCGGGCCGCGCTCTCTTCTGCTGCTTTCATCCACGTCCGGCCCTGACACATTCCACAGGACTCTACAGGCCGCACGGTGTCCCAGGTCGCATCCCACCCGCTGCTGAACCACTGCCCGGCTGGGCACATCGAAGGGACCGAGCACGAAACACCGCTCTTGGGACAGGCTACGCTCTGCGTGAGGCCACGCTAGGCCCTGCCTGCAATGGCTCCAGCTAAGGCACTCGTCCCCGGCAGGTCCCCCACACTTGTCAGAGGGAGCCGTGAATACAGCAAAGCCAGAAGTTAAAACTTCAGCGTCTCAGTCTCACTCCGGGGCATGGCGCAAGAATCTCCGTTACTGGCTTCTTTCCAGAAAGAACCTGCGGCGTGGCGGCGCCTCGCGCTGCTCACCTGCGACGGTGCTGCCGTGTGCTCCCCCCACACCGGGAGCACGAGCTTCTCCAAGATGAAGTCCTGCGTTCTCTCCTGCAGTAGCCCAGGGCCGGCGGGGACGGGGCCTGGCCGGAAGTGGGGAGAAGTCCCAGTCCCTCAGACCCTGCTGTTCCCGGTCATCAGGTCTTGGCTCCTGTGCCACCTTCTCCATAACCTTCTCTCTGGACCGGATGCCTGCCCGATCTGCTCCTCACACACGGGGTTCCCACCTCACCCCCTGGTGCCAGCTGGCCGGCAGGTCTGTGATCCTCAGGAGAGCAGGGCATGCTCCCCATTCACAGCTGTGCCCCAGTGTGGCACCCAGCAGGGCTGGAAAACTCATACTGAAAGAACAGACCAGGCTGGTGCAGCTCAGTGGATTGAGCACCAGCCTGTGAACCGAAGGGTCGACAGTTCCATTCCCAGTCAGGGCACTTGCCTGAATTGCAGGTCAAGTCCCCAGCAGGGGGCGCATGAGAGGCAACCACACATGGATGTTTCCCTCCCTCTTTCTCTCTCCTTTCCCTTCTGTCTAAAAATAAATGGATAAAAATGTGTAGAGAAACAGACTGTTCATCCAGCACAGTGGACATCTGAGTGACTGTCTTTCCCGCACCTCTGAATAAGCCACATTAAGCAGCGTCTCCTCTCTCGGAAAACCCTCCCCTCATGATGTGGCAGCAATGCCGGCTCCTGTTCTTTGTCCTGTTCTCGTCGTTGTCCCCTGTGCCTCCTTCTGACCCACACCTGCTGCTAAGGCGCCCTTGGCTGCCCGTTGTTCTGAACAACTTCTGGAAAGGCGCCCTCTGAGCACTTCCACAGCGAAAGCACGGATGGGGAATGCCTGGGGCCCGGAGCATTCTGCAGGGATTCCCTGAGCCAGGGAAGGTCCCCGCAAACCCAAGGACACAAGAAGAACAGGGCCGACTCCCAGGATGACTTCCCGAGACTCTAACGAGCACCTGGAGGCCGGGAGACGAGTGTTCCGAGCCCACGGAACAAAGAAAGGCAGCAGCGTCGCCCCCGCCATCCAGGCCGCTCACTGGGCCCCGCAGTCGGCTCAGCGAGCGGACGAGCGCTCCAGCGCTGGAGGGGCGAAGATGCGAAAGAAAGGACAACCTGCAGCTTTTGAAATGGTTGGAAATAAATATTTAAAAATAAAGGGAATTCCCGTCTATTGCAAATGTTAATGTTTCACAGAGCGTGGAATTCAAATACTTGGGCAGAGTGAATATCACAGCACATTTCAACCCCTGGCTTACAAATGGGTCACTCTCCCTGCAGAATTTTCTTTTGTCTCCGGCTACAGCAGGTCTGCCTTGCACTTACTTGATTTTTTTTCTGTGCAGAGAAATAAGGCAAAACTGCCTCTGATCCACAAGGAAACCCATTGGCCCCTCTCAGAGGCCAGCAGAAGCAGTCCAGACCAAGTCCTTGCAGACCGAGGGCATCCAGCTACCTGCAGAGAGCTGGTCTGTTGTTGCCGTTCCTTGGGGTGCGGTTGGGCCAGCGGCGGCCTGCTTGCTGGGACTTCGAGTTTCATCCCTCCCAGACTGTGCCGCACGACTCCGTGGGAGGCTCCCCCTACCGGCACCCACACGAAACCCTCGACCCAGGTCCTCAGATGATCAGAACATCAAGGTTTCTTTGAAAGGAATTTTCCCAAGTATGAGAAACTGCAGGACTTGCAGGGAGCAGAAAGCAGGGAACAGTGAGAGGGAGGCCTGCAGAATTCTGAGTCTCGGACTCAGTTCTGCCAGCGGCCAAGCCAGTGTGAGTCCTGTTTTCAAGCAAGTTCTGCTTTGATTTTTGGAGCCGTGAGCAGCCCGTCCTGCCTCCCTTCTCTCTGACTCTGCCTGCCCTCCCCTCACACACCCCAGACCTCTGCAAAAATTGTTACCTACCAACTTTTCACTTTCCACCTGCAGTTGGGTTAATGACTGATTTTGCTGGGTCTGTCTCCTGTCCTCTCCACCGGGACGTCAGCACGAGCTGAGACCTGGAGTGTCAGTCAGCCAGGCGTCCCTCCTCCCAGGTTAGGCTGCGGGCACTAGGGCAGCCTGGCAAGGGCGACACAGGCACTGGAGACCTTGGCTTGAGATGGGCTTCCTTAGACCCAGGTCTGCACCGAGCAGCCACACTGGGCGGCCCGCCACCGCCACCTGGTGGCCTCCAGGACAGCGGTGTGCAGGCCTGCCAGGTGAAGGAGTCTGTCCCTTCCCAGGGGCCCAGCTAACCCCTCCAGCAGCACAGGCCTCCACCGGGTGCTCCCCAGCGGCACCCGGGAGCAGAGAAGGTGCAGCACGCAGGGCTGCTGCGGGGCACTGTGGCAAGGTCCAGGCACTGGGTCGCCTGCCCAAGCCAGCTCAGCACCGCCGGCAGCTGTCCACTCACCACGTGCTGTTCTGAATGCAGGTCTCTCCCTTGTGGAAAAACACTTTCCAAAGATGAGGCACTTCCAGGAGCCACTGAGACTGGGGTGAAGGCCACGGGCAGGCGTCTGAGAAGCACCTCTGGACAGGGATGGGGGTTGCGGCCAGGTGGCCAGGGCCTCTGTGGGTGTGTCCAGTCACGACACTCACAATGCACACGCACAGGCCCTGGGGAGCCCCTGTCCCAGAAACCTCGCCCCAAGGTGCTGACAGAGGACCCCTGCTGGCCTGTCCTGGTGGAAGACGTCCAAGCAGCACAGCCCAGGGGTGACGCTGCAGCTCCCCTTGCTCAGGGCCTTCTGGCTCCCCCAACAGCCCGACTGGTCCGAGGACATGGCATCCACCTCCCCTGGGAGCACCTTCCCACGCTTCAGGGGGGCTGTGGCTGGCAGGGGAAGCAGGGGCAGTCGCAGGGCTGTGTCTCTGGCCCTGCAGGCCCTCCAGCCTCTCCCCAGAGGCAGGTGTGCCCGCACTGAGGTGGAGGTCTGGGGGTACTGAGGCCAGCACGGATGCACACACAGCCCTGGCTTCCAAGCTCATGTCCCTCCCTGCCCAGCGTCAGGCTCTGTGTGGCCCACAGAGACCCTGGAACTAGCTCCTCTTAACTGTGCAAAGTTAACTCTATAATTAGTGCCTTACACGTCTCCCAGGCCTGTTCCTGACTGAAACTCTGCAGAGGAGCTAAGAGAGCTTTCGACCGTGTATCAGAGCATTTGATGGGTTAAACTGCAGATTTTCACGTCCCAGCCCCTCGACGCAGCAGGTATGTCTGGGATGGGCCCTGGAGCTCGCCTGTGATAAGCGCTCTGCATAATCCTGACACTGAGGACCATCGACAGGTGGAGTGGGCCCCCAAGGACGCCAGGCTTGCAACATCTGTCTCACAGGACAATTTCTCTGCTTGCAAATCAGACCAGCAGCTGCAGGTCACAGGCCCAGCAGGACCAGCGCCACCCTGGGTGGCCTGAGTGGCAGACTCAGAGAACTGCCTCCGCTGAGGGCAAAGGTCCAACAGCACTCCAGTCCAGTGTGCAAGTCCAGCTGTAGCCAATGCCTCAGAAGAACCAGCTGTGCCCTGCAGCGGTCTCTCAGACCATCGGATTGTTTAGATGCTGTCCTTCTGTGCGGGAAGCAGGAGCGAACTCTGGACGGAACTGCAGCTGTCCCTCCCGCACCAAGGGCCGGCTGGCGGTGAGTGTCCCTCAGATCTGTCCGAGTGCTGCAAAGCTGCCTTCTCCAGGTGAGGAGTTGGGGCTGAGTCACCTAAAAAAGCTGCCAAGTAACCGAAGCCAGAGTCAGCAGCAGCAGGACCACCAGCCAGCCTCCATCAGACGCAGGCCTTCAAATGAGACGGGGTTCAAGGCCTGGAGGAAAACCAGGTGCAGGAACGTAGAGCTGAAACTGGGGAAAGACATCACGGGTCTGGAGAACTTCCCTGGCCACCTTGAGAGGTGAGGACGTCACAGAAAATTCCAGATACACACAAAGTTGTATCACTTCGAATAGTGGGAAACTGAATCCCCAATTCAACAAGAAACCCTTTGAAAAGGAAAGAAACCCTCGTTCACATAGCTGCAACAGTTAATTTTGTGTCAGCTCAATGGGACCGATCACAAGGGGCCCAGACTCCTACGTGTCATCGCTGGGCGTCTGATTCGCACATGAGCATCCAGATCGGTGGCTGAGTGGAGCCGGTGGCCCTCCCGCACTGGGGGCCAGGAGGAGCCCGAGTGGAGGGAGCACCTGAGCACAGACAGCGGTCCCCTGGTCTTGGGTCACAGCCTTCACACCCCACCTGGAGCCTCCGCCTCCAGCTCTCTGGTCTCCAGCTCGCAGCTGGCGGCCCACAATCAAGACTCAATCCCTCAACGCAAACGTGTCTGTGCTGTGGGTCCCGTGGCCCCAGAGGACACCGGCGCAGTGAATGAGGAGTCCGCGCTCCCCCGTGACCTTGTAGGAGCAACATGGGGGAGGCCTCACTATGGAGTGGAGTGTCTGTGACTACGGACCCAACAGGTGTTTGTAGAAGACTTCAAAACAGATACCCACTAGGGGCTTCAACAGCTGTGATTATTTTTCTTTAGAGGGGAAGGGAAGGAGAGGGAAACATCAGTGTGTGGTTGCCTCTTGTGCGCCCCCTACTGGGGACCTGGCCCACAACCCAGGCACGTGCCCAGTTGGGAATTGAAACAGCCGACCCTGTGGTTCACAGGCCAGCACTCCGTCCACTGAGCCCCACCACCCAGGGCAATTTTAATTGGTTCTTAATGAGATCAACAGTAAGATCTGTTAGGCCACAAAGCAAACCCTAACCCCTAGGTTACGTTATATGATTTGACTTGCTCAACACCAAGAGAACTAGTCCGACATTGTATGCAGTGGAGTTAAAATGTATGTGACGCATCTAAAAAAAACTACCTCAGCTCCATCAGAATACTTAGGTCTCAATTTCAGCATTTCTAAACTGGGAAAATTATTCTGGATTTCTGGCAAAAGACCATTTGAACAGCTAATTTGCTTTTACAATTTTCTTCTATTTTGGTGATTTGAAGATGATTCTACAAAACAGCCTCACATTTTTTTAAGCACTTATTTCTAGAGAGGGAAAGGGAGGGAGAGAGGGAAAGATCAACCAGTTGCCTCTCGCACGCCCCCTACTGGGGACCTGGCCCACAACCCAGGCACGTGCCCTGACCAGGAATCGAACCCGTGACCTTTTGGTCTGCAGGACAATATAACCCACTGAGCCACGCCAGTCAGGGCAAATCTTAAGGTATTTTATTTATGCCTTTTTAATGTCTTCATACAACCAAGATGGACTAAAGATCAAATCGGATGGTGTGAACACCCTCTTCAGAGACAGGCTACCTGCACTGATCGAAAAGCAAGCTTTTCCAGTTCAGTTTCTTGCTCATAAACGTAAGGAAAAACTGACACGGGCCGTTGGGCTTTTTCATTCATAAAAATGCAAAAATGGTCTGAAAGACTGAAAAGTGTGGGGAGAAACGAGCAAAGTGAAAGGAGAAAGAGACCCAACGTCCCGGCTCCGCCCTGTGGGGGGAAGACAAGCTGCGGCAGAAGGGCCCTGGGCGTCAGTCCCTCCGCAGGGGCACGGTCTCCTCCCGGACGCCGTCCTTGGTCACGATGCAGACCTTGAGCGCGTCCCCGGTGTACACGTCCCTCTCAGCAGCAGAGATGAAGACGTCCTTCACGAGCCGCATGGCTCTGTCCAAGGTCAGCGGGACGTGCTCCACGTTCTGCATGTTCTTGAAGCCAACCTGGGGGGCAGGGGGCACAGGTGAGGCGCCACGTGACAGCAGGCAGGTGGGCCGAGCCCCGATGTCCCCAGGTGTCTGAGAGCCCAGGAGGAGCCCCGTGTCCCCCCACGAGGGGTCGTGGAGACGGAGCCCTGGCTCCTGAGAAGCACACGCCGAGGGGAGGCAGACACGGGTGGGCGGGCAGCGCTGCCAAGTGTGCCACGGCCAGGAGGAAGAGGGGCCAGGGGAGCACAGGGGGCCGTGACCGTTCCCACCAGAAGGAAGGACATTCAGGTCGGGCTGAGGGAGACACGTGAAGGGGCCCGGCTGGGGCAGGTCAGGGTGTGGAGATGGGACAGGCACCGTGCTCCTGGCGCACTGACGGCAGCAGGAGGGAGGGGTCTCCTGGCGTGAGGGCCGACAGGGGAGGGGCGGGTGTGCCGCAACCACTGCAGGGCCTGCTCTGACCCGTTTCCGAGAGGCCAGGAGGGTGACCAGGGCGGACTCGAGGACGTGAACACAACACCCGTGCCAGACGCCACACGGGTCTGATGGGGCCAGCAGAAACGGACAAGGGGCGAGTTAAAAAGAATTGTTGGGGTTGGACTTCAGAAGAAGGTGACACGGAGATGACATCTGGAGAAAGGGGTTTTCATAGAACTCAGGTGAAGGGGGCAAGACAGCAGAGACCCGAGGTCAGCCCGGGGCCCGCGGTCCCGACGACACAGGTGCAGCGAGGCGGACGGAGCCCACGTGGATGCGCGAGACGCTGGCCTGGTGCCCCCTCAACCAGCTGACCCAGGGGACTTGAGAGCGGGAATGAGACATCCCCACCCGGGGGCGGGGTCCTGACCTGGTTGTCGAGCAGGGGCTGCAGCATGGCACTCGCTGATCCTCCGGCCTTGAAGGAGTCCCTCTGGTAGGACCCCACCGGGTCGAAGCTGTACACGGCCCCCTTCCCTGAAAGGGGGAAACAGTGTCTGTGAGGCTGCACCCCAACCCCGATCCCACGTCACGGCCAAAGTAAACCCAGCCGCCGTGCGACACCAAACGCGCCATCAACTGGGCCGCAGCTCGGCCTCTCGGCCTGCCGGGACGCGCTGGGCCCTCACCTGCCCCGCTGAAATTCAACAGGAGCTGCCACCAGTGTGGCCGAAACCTGAACTGACTGACCTGACATTCAAATCAGACCTAGTTTAAGCCAAGAAAGCACCAGGCACGCTGTGCTGGGGGTTAGGCAAGCCCCGCGGTGGCTGAATGTAATGACCCAGGTCAAGGGTGACCAATCTCTACCGGCCGATGCCTCTCCTGACACTTCCTCTCAGTTCTCACCGGAGGCCGACAGCCTCCAAAGACACTGCACACACGTGAGCCACAGCAGGTGAGGGGTCAGAGTTCCCGGAGCCCGAGTGTGCGGGCAGCGGCTGCGAGGGGACAGCAGCAGGAATGCCTGGGGGACAGAAGGACGCCGGCCTGCAGCGGGGGGACTGAGGGGGCCCGGCCTCCTCCAGCCCAGAACCGCCCCCCCTTGAGGTCAGACTCCTTTCACGTTGCCCTCACTCAGACGCTGCGGAGACCCCAACCTACCACCAACCACTGGAAAGGGCGGGGCAGGCCTGTCCCGGGAGGTCGCCTCTGGTCTTTGGAAGCAACCAAGTCAACACAAGTCAGACCTGGGAGAAGCACCAGTCGGCGCACTGACAGCAGCAGGAGGGAGGTGTCCCTGCTCTGACTCTGCCAGAAAGTCAGGGGGGTTTCAAGAATGTTCCGAAGACACTGGTGGAAACACATGCAATCCTTTGAAGATGTCAACGTTTGAAAGTTTTTCACGTCAAAGAGGTTTGTTAATGAACTGCTGCGATCAGGTTGAGCTTCCCCAGGTGGTCAGGTTTGTTTTGTGCAATCAAAACGGTTACTGTCGACCTCTGAGCTCGCTCACGGCCCCGAGGAGAGAGGGCAGGGACTGGCAGCCCGACGGCCCCCACGAGGGCTCCACTGCACGCACTGCCCGGCAGCTCTGGGGTCCTCGTCCCTTTCCTGGTCAGAAAGGCAAGCTGGGCGGGCCGGTCTCCAGGGCCCTGACCTCTGCATGGGCACACCCGCCTGGAGGAAGCGCCGGCCCCTCCTTCCCACAGAGCACCCACCTTCCTCGTCCAGACCCCCGATGATGTTGTAGACGTAGTAGGGGAAGAAGCGCCGTGAGTAGAGGATCGTGGACAGCATGGCGGCGATAGCCCCCGTGGTCATGGCCTTGTTGTTGGAGTGCGTGTACATCTGCGGTTTCCAACAGAAACAGGCGTGAGAGGCGCAGCGCACTGCCAGCCAGAGCAACGGGCCGTCCGGTGAGGAGGAGACGCACACCTCGGGAGCAAAGGCGCCTGTCTCCTCCTTGACCGAAAGGACGACATCGTGGAGATAAAGCAACAGTTCTCAGCCCCCCGTCACTCTGGGGTCTGTGACGATGTGTGTGTGTGTGGGGGAGGCTAAGCCTGCCCCACCCCCCCGCATCTGGCCTACAGACCGTTTCCATGCCGCCCTGCCCTTAGGACACAGGTGCCGGCCCGGGCACAGACGCACGCTCACACGGCAAAGGCGGTGAGCCCAAGCCCCTCTTGTGCCGATCCCACCAGCTGTATGTGCCTCTACGCCAAGTGCTGCTGGGCCACCCACCCCTCACTCATCACACATGTCCCCGCCTGCTTTGGCAACAGCAGAGCCGAGTGGTCACCACAGAGACCAAGTGGCCTGCAAAGCGAAACACATTTCCTGTCGGGGCCTTCACAGAGTCTGCCGGCCCAGCCCGACCCAGGACAGGGCCTCTCCTCCCACAGCAGAGCGGGGCCACAACCCCACGCTGCCAGACTCCAGGTCAGGGCGGTGGCCTTGCTCCTGGGCACACCTGCAGGAGAGGACAGGAGTCTCCACAGCAGGGCCTTCGTCAGCGATTTCCAACCCTGCATTTATGTCTCCCTCAGGACCCCTGACTCACCTAACAGACCAAGGGACCCCCAGGACAGCAAACAGAAAAGGGAATTCAGTTCCCTGCTTTGCCAGCTGCATAGCAAACTCCTCCTCCAGGAAAGACGGGGCCCTAAGTCAAACTGAGTGGTCCTTGTTTGATTTAACAAAACACTCTCCCTGTTGTGTCTATTTTTGGCCTCTGAGTTCCATTTGTAAACTATGTAGCAGAAATCACACACAAAGGTCAATACGTGTCACTGATGCTTTCAATGTGAGTAAAACTCTTAAGTGTTAACAGCTGACGAGCATGGACTGAAACTGTTTCTGCACATTCCTAAAACAAGTGTCAGGCACGGGCACCACCCCCAGGCCCTGCGACTGGCACTGGCGGGGACGCCCCAGGAGCTCCTGCTCCTCAGCAGCAGGCTGACCACCGTTGCCGCGGCCGCGCTTTTCCCAGGCTCTGGATGGACTCGCCCTCCACTCAGAAACTGGGACACGCAGCCTACTAGGCGCCACAGGAGGACTGAGGGCCGCCGGGCTGGGACTGCAGGTTCCCCCACCGGCCCTGGCGGGCCCCCCAAGGCCGCACTGCTGGAGAAACGCTGCTGCTCTGGACGCCAACGACGGTGGCTGGGCCCCACCCCTCCTGGGCGGGGGTGTCCTTCCTGGTTACTGTGAACACCTCACACAGTCCACACAGTCCCGGCTGACTCTGGGAATCACGAGAAGCAAACCTGCCTACGGAACAGAGGCCACAAACCCAGCCAGACCCGCCCGGGGTCACAGAGAGCAGCCCCCCGCTCCATGGGCCGCGGGCAGCACTGGGGTCAGACCTCCTGCTCAGTCCCTCCTTCCCGACACCGCCCCTCTCCCCCAGCCCACCTGCCTCCTGCCAGCCACGGCCTGCGATGGGGGAGGTGACAGCGCCTGGCTGACTCGATGGCTGAGCACGTGTCCTGGCTGTGGGGTCCACGCCAGCTGACAGGGCCCTACCAGCCTCCCGTCGGAAGCTTGTCTTCTCGAGAGGCATCGGTGGGTTTTGTGTTTCAGGGAAGGGAGTCTTCAGAAGAACCCCTTCCTGCAGAACCTTTCTGATGGGGGCTTGGACCTGCGGGTTCACCAGTTTGCGTCCTGGACTCGAAGGAGGAACAGGCCAGTGTCCTGGACTCACCTGGCGCCCCCCGGCCGCTCTGAGCAGCAGCCACGCTGAGTGCCTAAGGGTCTAACGAGTTACCAACTTCCAACAGACACGTAAAAGGCATCTACCTTTAGTCTTGCTTCGATAATCTTCGTCAGGGTAAGACAGTCTCCATGGAAACCACTGCATCCAATGACTGTTTTATCTGTTCTGTAAAGAGCACATTTGAGGAAACAGACGGTTAGACAGTAAAGCCAAACACCTGTTGGGCGATTTTAAATTTAAAACTCCTATTGCCAGTATTCACCGAAGTGGGGAGGTCTGTCATCTGATACCTAACTTCTAAAACCAAATAAATTACAGAAGAACCAAAGACTTTAAGAAATGGTGAAACTAGGAAGGGACTACGGAAAACCAGGGTGATTTTTAAGGAGCAATAATCCACAACCGAGGGCAGCTGATTTAAATATGCTACAACCCAGCGTCCACATAGAAAAGGTGTGTGTACTTAACTACGTAAAAAATAAAACTGCTGTAGAGAAAAATACAAAAAGGGAAAACTAAGAAAACACGTCTGTAGTCCACACAGCCAAAGTCTGACTCTGACTGCCTCAGTCTGCAACTGCCGCCCCCAGCCGGGAAAGACCTGAGCATCCCAAGGGCCCGCGGGGCTGTCACGGGCAGCCCGGGGGCTGCCCTGGCTCACACGTGCGGAGGACGCCAGGAGAGACCCTAAAAGTCCTCACAGGAAAAATGCTCGTGCCACCAGGCACGCGGACAGGTTCCCACTAGATCAGCTGAGGTCACGCACTGTGACCAACACACACGGACTGGAGCCATGGTGCTGCCCCCCTGAAGCTTCGATGGTGAAAGGGGGAAGGTCACATTCAGTGAAACACAGGTCACTGTGAAGGTGTGAAAAGAGCCCCCGTGTTACTGACAAAGGCAAATCTCAACAGGACATGGTTTCGTAGCTTCTGCCCCGTCCCACCACCTGACGCTGCCCCCTGTGGAGAGCGGCCCTCTCAGGGGCAGGGGAAGGACACATTGGTCTCACCTTGGAGAAGGACCCTGGCAGAGTCCAGTGAGAGTCCAAATGCATGTCACTGTCACTCCAGGGCTCTGGGGAGGATGGGGGCCAGCCCCGAGCCAGGACAGACGGAGCTCCCTTCTCTACCGACTCCTTGCAGCCCTACCAGACGGAGCCCCCTCAGTCCTTCCCTGCTGTGGTTCAGGGTCAACAGGCTCCTCGGACCAGCCCGGGAACTAACCACCATTTTCACTGCTCCCCAAAATCTTAAATTCAAACCACTGCCTCTCTGCGAAATGCATTTAGGTGACTTACGCAAACAGTTACTTTCTTTCTGCACACAAGACTTTATTTTTGTGTTTTAGAAACAAATGTAGCCAGCCCATTAAAACTGTGAGCCATGGGTACAACCACTTAGGATATGGCTAATGTTTCAGGTCAAGAAGAAACTGGGCGGACTGTAATGGGTTACCGCTCGGACAGAAGGACAGAAAGTAATCACGTAAAATGCTAGTAAGATCTTGGTGGTAGTGTATGGACTGCTCATTACCAAATTTTATTTTTGTTGTATATTTGACATTTTTCAGGGTAAAATGTTGAGATGAAAATATTTAGGTTATCAAAAGTTGGTAACCTAAAAGTCTGGGTAGATATGGCAAACATCATGAAGATAGTTACAGCATCGTCAGTTGTTAGGAAATGTTAATTTAGAAAATTGTTTCCTAACAAAACGCAAACTAAGCTCCAAAACAGATAAACTAGAAACTCATGAAAATACATTGTTTAGAAATTAAATGTCTTATAGCATTGAAGAATCACAAGGCACTGGGGAGATGTATCATTAGAAACGTTAACTTACAATTTGTAACATTTGGGGCTGTCGCGGCTGTGGATGGAAAAGCCTTCACTCAATCGAGTATCAGAAGCAACAATTGAAAAATCTTCTCCGGCAATTGCCAATATCGTACTGAGGAAAAAAAAAAACAAAGAAAATGAATGAATCCTCTGGACGGTGAACAGGCCTGCACCAGTGGAAGAGTGCGGCCCGTTCCCAACCATGGCAGGAAGGCAAGGTCCTGGAGCAGAGAGCTATTTACACTCTCCCATGGTCAGTGTGCGATCTAAAAAGATACATATGTTAATTTAAACACGTTATTGCTAAAAACCCCAACCGTCACCTGAGCCTGCGGGGAGAACAGCCCCCACTGACTCGCCCCCTGCAGGGCTGCCACAGACGTGCCCTTTGTGAACAGAAAGAGCGGGGTGTCTGCGAGCACAGCAAGGACCAACACAGCAGACGGAGCCAGAGCGGGAGGCAGACAGGGGACGAAAGGTCGGAGAAAGGGGCCCTGGCCGCACATCATTTGGGGAAACACCAATGAAACCCCAAAAGCTCCCTAGAAACACTGTCCTGTGTCACAGAAAGGGTCCCTAGCAGGAGGTGACAGAAAAGCCACTGAGTCACCATCATCATCCAAAAATTAAACGCCGCCTGGTTGGCGTGGCTCAGTGGACTGAGAGCAGCCTGTGAGCCACAAAGTCGCCAGTTTGATTTCGTCAGGGTATGCCTGGGATGAGCGAGGGGCAACCGATCAGTGTTTCTCTCCCTTTCTCCTCTCTCAAAAAATAAGCAAAAATAAACTAAACACCTACTTTGTGCAAGGCACCAATCTTACGTAACAACCAAAGGCCACAGCCCTGCCCACCGGGCCAGGAGGAGACAGAGGCACGACACCTGCTACCCAAGCTCAGAGAAGAGGTTAGCATGCTGCATGTCTGGCACTCAGCAGACACCCGAATACCTGCTGAAAACCAATGAACAAAGACAAAGTTCTTGCTTTGTGGTTGTATGATTTATGATGGCAGTTACTGAAGAGGCCTCAAGCATGAACTCCACAAGCAGACTATACACACTATCAGTCCGACTCCCCGTTTGCCGATCTGAGACGCTTGACTTCTCAGGGCCTCCATGTCCTCACACACACACCAGAGATCATGCAGCAGCTGCCCCTCAGGGTGAGACGAGATCGAGTGAGTCGACCACCGTGAAGGCCCCTGGCTGGTGCCTGGCACACAGCTGGACCCCAGAGGGGCTCCGGTCGGCCACAGGTGTGGGAGGCAGCACTGTCCTGTCGCTGAGCACCTGGGCTCTGCACTTTGCTGAGAGCTGGCCTTGCCCCTCATATAGCTCCATACGTTTGCACAAACTATCCAAGTTCAAGTGTCTGTGTCACAAGGTGACCTCGAGAGCTAACGAACGTAACTCGCATGGAGCGCCAGGACGGTGTCGGAGAACAGAAGTGCTCAGGAAGCGCCGGCCGCCGTTTCCAAGGAGGCGGGAAGCGCACACGGCTAAGGCACCAACAGGTGACACCCCGGCAGCACCGAGCGCCACTGACAGGAGATGGGTTACAGTTCTGTAAACCCTCCAGCAGCTTACTGAGGTCTCCCTTTGTGTGTGATGGGCAGGGACCCGACTGCAGACACACCCAGGTGCCAACTAAAGACTGGAGCGTCTCAGTGAGAAACCGTCAAGGCTACAGCAGCAAGAACGAAAAAGGCTCCCTTTGCACAAGTGGAGTTTTCAGGTGGTTACTGTGACTCCCACACAACCTGGGAATCGGGACAGAAACACTTCCAGTAAGTGCTGGCTCTTACTCCCAGTAAGACTGAAGCGACGGGGGGGCAGTGGTGAGAAGAGGAAAAGTGGGTAAATCCAAACCAACAAACACCCAAAGTGTCCAAGTTTCTGTCACTACCAAAGTGTGCTGGACGCTGGAAGAGCCACTCGTGAGATCCTGGACTTCAAACCTGGGTGAGCAGCCTGACACCTGATTACAGGGAGTGCAAAGGAGGGACCGAGGGATCGCGAGCTCGTGTTTGTTTTAACACCTTGAGGTGAGAGCAGAACCTCCCGGCAGAACTGTTTTACCTAAGAAACCAGAGGTGAGAGTCTCCCGAGAGGTGAAACTGGAGCAGCAGATCTGGGGATCTCCGTCCAGAAACGAGACGTGTGGCCACCACGGGGCTAAGGACTAGGAGTTCAATCACATTTTAAGAGGTAAAGTGTTAAAAGATACAGAAATAGAAGCAAAGGCTGCCCAAGATCCAGCAGCATCAAATGCTGTGGAAAAAGAACTGAAACTGAGGAAAGGGAACTTAATTTAATAATCAGAAAGTCCTAAGCAACTAACTTTCAGGGCAGTAATGGCTTAAACTGGACTACAAGGGGTTAAAGAGTGAGTAATGAACCCAAGGACCCCACACTGTGAACAGTATAAACACTTCACCTAGGAAGTGGGTCTAATGACTCATCTTACTACTCACTGGTTGGAAAGTGCTGAAAGGGAAAGCGAAAGCCACTCAGGGGCTCAGAGCTGAGGATTCCAGTCTTGGCCCCACTTCACCCCCGAAGGTGGGACTGGAGCCCCAGGCTCTCCATTGTTACCAAGAGAAAAAAGGCAACTTCTCAAATTTACAAAACGCTGGACTCTCTCCCCACCCCAGCCCCAGGAGCTGAGGAAGAGCAGGGCATCTGCATTCAAAAAGTCTGCCCTTCAGCGGCAGAGAGACCGACCTGGTCATGGTCACCACCGGTGTACTCCCGCGGGGCACGGACACTGTCAGCACAGTGTGGTCGGTAAATGTAACCACTGCCCCAGTGCACAGCTGCCCAGACTCCTATGGGGTTGGCAAAAGTCCGTTACGTTCTTTCTGACAATGGCTCTAGTCGTGCTTAGTTGTCTAACTCCGTCTGAACCAATTTTTCAGATTGCATGACAGATGCTGTATCGACGTGCATTAAAAAAAAATTCCAAACTGGTGAATTTTTTGTGCATCCATTTCAAAATTGAAGATGGAAGGAAATATACAACATTTTTAGTGTATTATGCTTTATTATTCCAAGAAAGGTAAAAATGTAACTGAAACACAAAAAAAGATCTCTGCAGTGTATGGAGAAGGTGCTGTGACTGATCAAACGTGTCAAAAGTGGTTTGCAAAGTTTATTGGCACTATTGACATTTTGGTCAAATAATCCTTTGCTGTCCTATGCACTGGAAGATGCGCAGCAGCCCCCTGGCCTCTGTCCACTGGCAGCCAATAGCAGGAGAGAGCCGACACACTCAAAATACCCAAATCAATGAAGTTATTCGTGAAACTGAAAAATGTGTAAAAAATTAAATGGACTTTTTGGCCAACCCAATAAATGTCATCTTCCTACAAATGGGGGACTCAAATGTTTGACAAATCTTAGTTTAAGTAATAGCTAATAAGCTCAGTAATCAATGCACATCAAAGCTATTATTCCTGGAACTGAAGGTGTGACCGACCCTGACTCCAGGAGCCCATAAGCATTCCACCTCTGTGCCCCCCGGAGGGCTGCATGGGATTAAGACGGCATCTGAGCCGTTGTGCTCCAGGGTGTGATGCCCACACCCAGGACACTGCTACAGACAAAGACCCAGGGCACAGATGAAAGAATGCCACCGGTTTTTATCCGATTAACTTTTCCCCTGAGTTCCAATCCCCTTACCCACACTTTTCTTCTTATTAAAAAAAGGGTGAGTTTGTGATGGAATGTTGAGAGGGTCTGTTAGGGTGCACACCCCACATCTTCTCAGATCACCGCCATCGGAAGAAAGCGCCCACAGAGATTCAATCCCTGTCTCGGCCTAATGGGTCTGGAAAGTGACAGGCAGCAGGAACGCCGGCTTTTCCTGTTTCATTACAACCCCAATCCTTTCAGTGGACGTCAAGAAAAAGTATCACTTGAGATACAGCTGGTGTTCTTTTAAAAAGAACTTGACTGTAATATGCAAGAATAACATTTTAAAAGGCCCCCTTTGGAGTATTTTCCCCCCTGAACTTACGTCAGGCCAACTAATCCTGCCTTTCATCTATAATAACAAAAACGATTGTTTGGTTAGCCCTTGCAGCTACACACACAGCTACGCATCTAACAACGTGGACCGATCCACCCCCACTCTCACTCCCCACAGGATCCTGCCCTCGCCGCGGCTGGGGCGGAGGTCGGGCTTCCGCGCCCACCTGCGGCCTCACCGCAGGCCCGGCTGTCCACGCCACGATGCCAGCGACCGGCCAGGAAGGCGCCGCCGAAGACCGCGGCGGGCCGAGCCCCTCGCGGAGACAGAGGCCGCCGCGACCCGCGCGGGCGTGGGCAGGGACAGGACGGAGCGAGGTTGCCGGGGCCTCACCCTCCGTTGAAAGCGTAAGGCGAGAAGCGCATCTGCACGGGGCCGGCGCTGTGCGGCTCCATCACCGGGTTTCGGCCGGGGCCCCAGGACACGGTTGCACAGGACGACATCGCCGATACCACTGCTGTCTCACGGCGAGATGGCGGCCCAACCGGAAGTCGGAAGTTGCTCGACGTTCGGCTGCCCGGCGGCGCCCCTTCCTGTCGCTCCGGCGCGCACCCCAGCCTGACTCCCGGAGGTCCGCGTCGCAGAGGTCAGGGCCCCCAATTACAAAGCTGACGGGGATGTCACGGTTTTCTTTCTTAAGAAAACATTCGAATTCACTCTTAATGGACAAAAGTTTTAAAGTCTAACCATACAAAAAATTGGCAACACTATGGAGCAAGGGAAAGTCGAATCGTCTATCGGAGTGTAAGTTGGTGCAGCCGTATTTGGAAAGGGCGCTGTCATCACCTGGCTTCGTTGAAGAGGTGCACACCTGGGTCCTCAGCAGTTAACTTCCAGGTATGCACTCCACCAGAAGGCATGTCCAAGAATGTTTACACAAAATTGTTCCTAATAACCCCAATCTGGAAATGAGCAAATGTCCATAAACTCAGGGATATGTCACAGTGAGGAACATCAGCTGACGCCCGCTATGGATGGGTTTTAGCTCAGAACACACACAGCATAATTTAGGAGGACAGAGTGAGTAGGAAGGGCCTGTTTCTCGATTTATAACCATGTGTTAATCTGTACATGTGTGTATTAACTTCCTTATATGAATATCATATTTTACAATTTTTTTAAGTCATTTTTAAAACGGACGAAGAAACTCAGGTGGAAAGGCAGGTAACTTGCCATAGGTCACAAAGATTGTCGGTTTAGACATCAAAATCTGGCCTACCCGGAAACGACCAATCAGAAAACGCTCTCACTAGGCGGCCCCGCCCCGGAACTCCTGAATAGCCACGCCCCACCCTGCGTTCCCGTACGCCGATCCGAGGCAACACAGGAAGTGACGGAGTGCCCGCACTTACCATAGTCGCCGCTGCAGCCTGGGCCCCTCCCTGAAGCCGAGCGCCGCACTGGCGGAAGTGACACTATAAACACGCGCCAGGAGTTCAAGACGGGTCGCGAAGGGTCGCAGTGGCGGGCGCCGGGGCTGCCTGCCGTTTGAGTTGTTTTTCGCGGGTGGGAATCGCCGGCGGCCGTGGCTCCAGGTAACAGCCGTTGTTGCTTTTTTTCTTCTCTGAGTCTGAGCGGCGAGGTCCGGGGAAAGGATGGGTGGAGGCCGGGGACGGGCAGGCCGCGCGGAGACGCTCCCCGCTGTCCCAGCCGCCCCGCCGGGCCTCCGCTGCGCTGGAAGCGAGTCCCGCCCGTCAGGCTAGGGGCCGGGGGGGGCCAGGCCGGGCGGCCGCGTGCCCGAGGCCAGCACACCCATCCTACCACCGTCTCCTTCTCGGTGGTCTTGCATTTGAGTGCAGCAACGTTCCAAAAGTAACTTTCCACACATCTTTGACCCTTTCTGGAGCAGTGCTCTCATTTTTCTCTGTCGCCGGTGGTGCGGGGGTGGGTGCCGGGTAACATCGCCTGTGCAGCCCTTTGTCCTCTAGGCGGGGGTCGGCGCCCTCGTTCATTAGAGAATCTCCAGCGCCCGCGTCGCGGCAGCACAAGTTGGAAGCGCGCGCGGGGTTCGACTTCTAACTTGTGACTAACACCCGCAAGGCCGAGGGAGACCGTCCCTGTGGGGTCGGTGTTTACGCCGAAGTCGGGTGGGAGCCGCGCTGTCCTGTGTGACTGCGGGCGCCCACGTGATGTACCCGGCACCTCCCACGCGCGGCTCGGGCGGTTCCCATGGCGACGCGGCGGGCCGAGCTGGACTGGACACACTGTCTTTGCGCGGAGGCGCTTGGTTCTTCTGTCTGACAGTTGCTTCGGGCGTGTGGCCGAGATGGAAGCAGTGATTTCAGGAAAGCCAGGGGCGCGGTCTCGTGGTGTTTCCGCGCTCTGAGGAGGTGGAGCTGCCCCGTGAGTGAAAACGCGGTGTCTGGACAGCTTCTCTTCCAGCGTCTTATTAAACAGCAGCTCCACCGACGAGCACACGGGAGTGTGCGGGATCCACTTAGACGCTCGATGAACGGGACACCCGAGACGTCAACGATGTGACGCCGACCCGCTGACCGGCTGAGCTGCGAGCCCGAAGCTGGCCTCGCAGTACTGTGGGCACCGCACTTACTGTTTCTGTTCAGGCGTGAAGTCCACTCGGGGATTTGTCCTCTCTGGGAACCTCTCCCCCGAGTCTTCAGTGCCGACGGTGCCACCTGCATTTGGAACCTCCCGGAAATTTACATGGAATGTGAACCAAAACAAGCTGGCCCGTTGCAGTTTGCGCCGTCACAGGACACACGGAAGGAATGCGATTCTGGCAGCACAGACAAAAGGGAGCGCGTCCGCCGCAGCGTGTTCCTGGGTTTGGGGGGTGCGTGTAGCCATGGCTCCGGTTCTCAGACTGTGTGGCCGTCTGTATTCTCACATTACACTTTAGACTTCAGAGCAGCATCTCTTTCCTGGCAGAGGACGACCTGGAGGGCTGAGGAAGTGGCGTGGAGTCACGTGGGGATGCCCCGGGGGAAGACTGGGTGCTGAGCAGCTCCACAGCGCAGTGTGATTTGCCGGGAAGTGGGCGGCGCCATGGATCAGAACAGCAGCCTGCCGCCCTACGCCCAGGGCCTGGCCTCCCCCCAGGTAAGGAGCGCCTGCTGGTGAACCCCGATCTCTATGCTTCAAGCCTCCAGCGTGTTATTGAGAAGGTCCCCTGGGCTTGGAGTGGGTCTGATGGTGGGGAATTTGGGGAGTGCACTTGGAGGCTAAAATAGGTGTTCATCTGTAAGAACTGTGGCGAACACGATGGTGCCCAGGTGAATGATAGGCTCTTTGATTTAGAAAGTGACTCTCACCAATTATTTTCTAGTTTCATCTTTTTCCTTTTATGTGTAAGGTCCCAGATAACTTCTCTACTTTCTAAAGTTTCAAATGATCTCTATTGAGATGTAATTTACTCACAGTAAAAACACCCATCTCAAGTGTATGCGTATCCCCCTGCATATAAACATACAATTAGGTGCAGGAAGAGATGGACAACAGTAACCAATAATGAAACGGAATGATTGTGACAGTGCTGTAAGGGGAGTAGGAGACCGCGGTCATCCTCAGACCGCAGCACAATTCTCATTGTGCTGCCCTTCTGGTGTGGAAACGCTGGGCAGAGGACTCCTGTGTCCACACCGCCCCCCTGCCCCCCGTCTGGGATGGAGCAGGGTGCGATCGTCCATCACGCTCCCCAGAACTGCGCACAGTGAAACCTGGGTTGTTGGTTTCTTGAGTTTCCCATGTAATGTGTTTGGGCCATAGGGGCCCATGGGGAACTGAACCCACAGGAAGCGGAAGTGTGGGTCCAGGGACAGCAGTGCTGTGTTCCCCCCACTCCCCTCCCCCCAGACACGTCCTGCAGGCATTCTGCCCATCTGTGGCTGACTCTTTAATCCTCTCGGTGGTGCCTTTTGGAGAGGAGAAGTTCACCTTTTCTGGTCTCTCCGTCACTGTTGCCTCATGGTTCGTGCTTCTGTGTCCTGTCAGGAAACCTGTACCCACCTGAAGTCAGAGGTGTTGATCTTCATAGTCCTTGCTTGTATGTATGTCTGTCGCCCATTGATGAGCACAGCATACAGAAAGGCCCTTGATGTCACTTGCGTGTTTTTCTAGCCAGTACTTTTGCAGGAGTTAGAGGGAGATGCAGTGGAGCGATGCCCACACGCAGGGCCACAGTGTGTGATGTGTCCACCTCTCCTGTTCTTTCTGCCAGGGAGACATTGAGACACACACACCTCGCTCCTGCTTGGCTTTGGTGTCAGGAGGCTCACAGCGTAACGAGCTGTGCAGCCCCCGCCGTCTCTGTGGGTCTCGGTGTTGGGGGAGGACTGGGCCAGGGGCCAGAGGACCGGGGTGACGACCTTGGCTGAGGTGCCACCAAGACCTGTGGTCATGGGCAGTGCAGCCGCCTGCCCTCCGGGTTGGGGCTCCTGAGCTGCGCGTGGGCAGAGGCCCGTGTGCTCTCACGACTCGGGGGACTAATAAATGTCACCCTGTTGGCAATGTTTAGAAGCAGTGTAGACAAGTAAGTCGATACTATTTTGATAAGCGCACCGGATTTTGTTGATTGAAACTTCGGGGGCAGCGGTTGACCTTGTTGCTAGTGTTCAGATAGCACTAACGCTTCAGTGTTTCCTGCGTGCCTGTAACCGTGTCAGGCGCCGTGTGCAGGTCTCTCCAGGGGAAGCATGAAATTTATCCCAGCTGGAGGTGGGGTGCTCCCCAGACTGTATCAGGGTCAGTGTGAACAAGGGCGTGTGGTCGCTCCAGTGCGATCCCCAATTCTCTCTCGTAGTCTTAGGGCCTTGTTATCCCCTAAATAGGCCTGGAGTTAAGCAGCCTCCTCAGGCTCACGTGTAACAGTGAGAGAGTGGTGTTTCACACCCAAGTCCAGTTCCCAACCCTGGGCTCAGAAAGTGACGTGTGTAAGACCAGCGAGCTCCTCCTTCCTCGTGCCTGACGACCCATCTATACCAGAGGGTGCCCGTCTTCCCACACCTCACCTGTCTGTCATCAGGCAGGTCCCGCACACGCTCGGCGCCAGCCAGCCTAACCCCCCCGTTCCCCGGATTTTCCACAGGGCGCCATGACTCCCGGGATCCCCATCTTCAGTCCGATGATGCCGTACGGCACAGGCCTGACTCCACAGCCCATTCAGAACACCAACAGTCTGTCCATCCTGGAGGAGCAGCAGCGGCAGCAGCAGCAGCAGCAGCAGCAGCAGCCGCCGCCACAGCCACCCCCTCAGTCGGCGACAGTGACCACAGTGACGGCCGCGGTTCAGCAGTCAGCAACCCAGCAGGCGACTCAGGGGCCCTCAGGACAGACGCCACAGCTCTACCACTCGCAGACTCTTACGACGGCGCCCTTGCCGGGCACCACACCCCTGTACCCCTCACCCATGACCCCCATGACCCCCATCACGCCTGCCACGCCGGCCTCAGAGAGCTCTGGGATCGTGCCACAGCTGCAGTGAGTACTCGCATTGTGTCTTCTTGCTGTCCTGGAGGGTCCCTGGGAGCCGTGCTGCCGGCCTTGTTTTCAGAGGGATTGCGGGTTCGAGGGTGCGGTGCTAGCGGTGTCCTGGACCCCGGCTCACTGTCTCGTGGGACGAGGGATGCGAAGCCACCTCAGTAGGAAGCGCTCTCGACGTGTTTAGAAACCGGGAGCCCGTGTCTGCACACTCGGACCAGTGAAGCCCCGGCTGCACCTCGTCGTGGCTTCCCCAGCACTTCCCTGGAGCTGGCGCACTCCGCCAAGCCAGAGGCAGTCCCCTTCCCCCCGGGGTGTTCTCTGGGGAGACCGTGCCTTTCTCGTGGAGCAGCCCGGTTCGTAGCGGTCCTCGTTTTTCTTCATCGAGTGTCAGGAGGGCTGCCCACACATCCTTGCTGAGCTGTGTCTTTCTCACCAGCTGAGGGTGGCTGTTCTTGCCCTAAATGCACTTTCCTGCCTCAGCGAGGTGGGGCCTGTGTGTGGCTGTCGGGTGCAGGGAGGGAGTGTTCCGTGGGTGCAGGGTCGCAGGGGTGGATGGTGGTGACGGCTGCACAGCCCTGGGAGCCTGTGACCACCACTGCACTGTGCGCCTGAGACAGGGGATGAGGCTGCATTTCATATTGTCTGCCTGCCAGAGACAGCTCTTCGGAGAGAGGAAGAAGGGTGTGTGCAGCAGCTGCTTGGCTAAGTTTGTGAGCGGTGCCCCAGGGGTGACCGGGTGCCCATCGTCAGTGGGCCGATGCTGCAGGCAGGTGCGTGGGGTCTGACTGGAAGGACACGGGTGACGTGGAGATGGAGATACTCGCCACCTGGGTCACCCACGGTGGCCTTCCAGTTGTGCCCTCACACAGACAGGCAGGCTGTGAGCCACCAAGTCTGCAAAAGTGTTGCGTTCTGACAGAAAGAACCAGAGGCAGTGGTGAGTGGGAACCCATGGGACGTGGACCTGCAGTCTGGCCTTGGGGTTCACAGGACAGAGGCAGCTTCAGAGACAGGGCGCTACTGCACACACGCGAACCTCTGCTGTCAGAGTCAGGAAAGTGCAAAAGAACTTAGTTTTGCTTTTAGGTTTGAATTTTTATTAACATTTCTAATAAAGTTGTTTTGCACTACATACTCTTTTGTAAGTGACCATAAAATACATAAGGGTACTAAAAAGGGCATTCATTGATAGTATCTGAGAGTTAATCAGAAGAAAATAGGGTTTTTCTTCCTTTGCCAAGATACCAAGTTGTTGTTGTTTTTCTTTCTTTCTTTTTAAGATTTTACTTATTTACTTTGAGGGAGAGGGGAAGGGAGGGAGAAAGAGAGGGAGAGAAACATCGCTGTGCAGTTGCCTCATGTGCGCCCCCTACTGGGGACCTGGCCTGCAACTCAGGCCTGTGCCCTGACTGGGAATCGAACTGGTGGTCTTACGGTTTGCAGGATGGTACTCAGTCCACTGAGCCACACCAGCCTGGGCCAAGATACCCAGTTTTGTTCTTCCAAAAGATACTTACTCCGAGAGGATGGAGAACGTCATCATGCGTTTTTATTTATGAAGAGCAGTTTCAGGGTTGGGAGTGGTGGTGGTTCACAGGGCAGGGCAGAGCTGCGCCAGCTTCAGTGGGAGGCTGGGGCTCTGGGCAGGCGACCCATGCCTTGGCCCCGGCACTGAGGGGCCAGTGCGTTCTGTGTAGGTCACTCTGTTTGAGCCTCGGCATCTTCATCTGAAATAGTCATGACTCCACAGTGCACTGTAAATATGAAGTAAGAACATATGTACAATAAAATGCTCACTATGGTATGTGGTACTTGTGAAACACTTCACAGGTATCAACAACTTACTAGAATTTTAATTAGAATGTTATCTTAAAATGAAAAGAATTTAATGAGGTTAAACTAATTCTTGTGGAAGAGATAGGTTTCTAGACAATCATCTGACATCTCATCCTATAAAAGTGAATAAATGGTGTTTTTCAAATTTTTTTTTTTTTTTGCAGAAATATTGTATCCACAGTGAATCTTGGTTGTAAACTTGACCTGAAGACCATCGCACTTCGTGCCCGAAATGCCGAATATAATCCCAAGGTGAGACCAGCTTGAACGTGTTTCAAACCAGATGACAGGAGTTACTTCGGAAGGCTCGGGGGTGAAAAAGGCTGGGCCGCGGCAGGGTGCTCCCGCTCTTTCCTAAGCCCGTCGGACACGGGTGTGCCTGGAGCCGCTGGATCCGTTCCCTGCGGAGGGGAAGGCTGCCTCCAGCAGGAGGGTGACAGGTGCAGAAGCCAGTT